>WTSP01005656.1:54979-67369 GCA_025331215.1 Actenoides lindsayi | reverse complement strand
AATTAAAAAAAAAATTATATATATAAAAAATTACTAGCTAGAAGGTATTGGGGAGGAGGGTAGATCTCTGTCAAATCACTTCCATTAATCTGGCATTATTTTTGATACAACCAAATTGGGAAAAAAATAAGAATAATAAGAATTTTGCAACTTCAAATGCATTTCCTTATTGCTCCCAAATTAAACAAACAAACAACAATTACTATGTGAAAACCTACAGTCTTGATAGAAAATGCAGCTTCTTCCTTCATCTAGGAAGATGAGACTTTGTGACAAGAAAAGGAAAGTGATATATTATTATGCTCGCTACCTCATTATTTATATAGATTTATATCTAGACTGGCCCCTCTATATGACTGTTGTGGAGACACAAGCTGCAGTTGAGAGTTGACCCAGCCTCTAGAAAAGTTACAGGGGCTACTGTCCATCACTAACTTTAAACCAAACTCAGCAGTGCACCTTACTACCAAGCACTAACTGGTTCGGGCTGAAGAAGTTCTTTAAAGGCATTTAAAGGCCTTTAAAACTAAGGAAAAATAAATACTAAAAAAAAATAAATTAATTCTTTTAGAAGTACTTTTCAAAGAAGCCTTCATGCTGGCATGATGATTTTGGAAAAGAACTGTGAAATATTTTCCAGTTTTTAATTATCAAGCTGATCGAATAGTTAAGCAATATGAAGACCTGGCCCAGATAAGCCCAGCAAGGAACCAGCAGATGCGCCTGTTGCATGCTGGCTCTGAGGAACTATTGAAGGAATACACATTTTCTACACATGTGGTCTGCTAAGCATGCATCCCCTACAATTATATTTTGTCTGGCATCCAGAGGTAGAGCGGTGCCTCTAACCACTGCTGTTGCTATGGTGTGCCATGCCTTATGTGTGAGCACAGGCCCAGGTGCTGAGGACTGCATACCCTTAGTTGTGCTTCATTTGTCCACTTCGCTGGCAATAGAATGACTCCCAAATGGATGATGGGCTTCTTTATCATCTGTATATTGTGGTAATGAATGATGGAGCCTAACTTAACTAGCCTAATACTGACCACCTGGCATTGCTACCAAACTGTAATAGATATTTGGTGGAAGACTTGGCCAGCCCCTCTGCACTTTGAAGACCTTCATTTAGGGCTCTTAGCATACTCCTCTTCTGGAATAGACCTCAAGATCTCCTAAGGTCTGCTGTTGAGCACAGGTTTAGGCATAAGCAGCATGGATGCACACTGAATGGACAAAATGGCTTGGGGCTTGAACACAGGCTCAGGATGGCACTAAAATGTAAACTAGACCAGACTTCAGAAGCATAAATAAACTCTTCAATAGTATGTGGAGGAGAAGCAATCAATCTGAATGTTCAGCAGCCGTTCAAAGAATCAACTATCCAGAGAGGGTTTGAAGTACAACATCTGAGAAGATTTTGTAAATGAGGAGAGCACAACATCTACTTGCAAACCCCAGTAAATCATTCCTATCCCTTTGATTACATCAGATACTTTAGGAGTGTTTCAAGTCTGATGCTCACAGAAGTGGAACTACTTTTTACAAGAACAAGAGAAATAATCTCAGTGTTATTTTTTTCTGTGTTGTACCAAATCATTTTAAACGGCATAGCGCTTTTTCATGCTTAATCCTCTATAAATTTTCTATGCTTTGATTTATTTTAGCAAAATCAGTTCTGTGATAATACTGTGTATTAACTCTCTTGCTTTTATAAAACCAGTTTTAGTGTACTCATTTACTTCAGAGCCTTAAAAAGTGAATTACTAAACAAATTAAATCTCTCTCTCAGTATCTGATCTACTTTGGAGTTGTCCATGGTATGGCATTAAATGAAGTGACCTACTTGAAAGATAACTCCTCATTAGTTGGTTATGAGGCAGAAAGGCCTCCTCACAGAATAAGAAGAGTATAGTCTTTGGAGGGTTTGCCTTTCTGTTTGATGATTCAATCTGCAGTATACTCATCCATAAGATTTTAAGGGGCATACCCTGTTGTGTAGAGTGCCACAGAAAACTATTCACAGATGCAGTCCAGTGTTGGACTTCAATAATTTCTTGGGATATTCTGGAATAATTTGTCTGAATTTTTCCAGCACATGTAAAGAAGAGCAGATTGTGTACAAAGATTAAAGCTCCTTCACTACCCAGGAACGCCCCCCAAAATTCCAGAGGATAGTTTGACAAGAAACTATGTACTATTAGTCTGTTTTGTAAGGTGGGAAACTAGCACTTAAATTTAGATTGCCCAATTTCTCTCCGATTTCACATGTTTTGTGTTTATTACTAACAACATCTCTTCAACAAATGTCATAAGGGGCAGAGTAAGGAGGCAGTCAGGCTACCTGGATTTAGATTAGACAAATAAAACAGAGAAACTATAAAACCCATTTGCAGGATACAGGAGACTCACCATACTGCACTCAGGCAACAAGCATACTTCCAAACAGTAGAATTCAAGTAGAAAAAACAAACGTGAACTGCTCTTGCAGCTATCCTCCCTTATTCACCCACAAAGTTACAGGACAGCAGGGTTGGTACTAAGAAAGAGTCTGACAGACAAGAAAAGCTCCCACCTGGTATTACTGAGGGACTTGGTAACACTATCCCAAGAATACAAGCAATCAAACTTCACAAAGTATGAACCTAATAAAGACCCTTCTTCCAAGAAGGAGCAAACCTGTTGCAGCAGTATGGAAGAATGAGGATAGAGGCATACTGCAAGATGTTATGCAGACCGTGGTAGCCTGACACAGCCCACTACCTACAGAAGGCATCGCAGGCAGCTAGACACCAAGGCCGTAGGTGGACAGTCACACCCCCATCTATCAAATAGATTCACAAATCAGTAACCAAAGACAGGATTCCTAAGCACGGCAGGAGACTGTATGGCCAGAGGCAATTCAGAGACAACAGTTGAGCAACCTTCATGCTTAGGAAGCTGGAAGTACAAACCATAATTGAATGCTGCTCCCCAAGGACAGAAAACTGACACACGGACAGAGACACAATAAGCAAACTTACAAAAATGCTCACCATCAAGTAGGTCAACACAAAAAGAAAGCCCCCCCCAAAACCCTAACCAAACCAAAGAGAAAGCTGGTGTAACAGAAGCTTTTCCATGGCTCATACTTGTGAGTAGGCTACATAAAGATTGCACATCAGGGCCTCTTTTTATTATTACCTACTCTGTTATAAAGCACCCTGATTCACAGATAGGGAGAATGCCAGGTCGGATGATAAGGAGATTACTACTGCAGGGCACATGGCAATGTAGGTGCAATTAGAAAGGAAAAATGAGAAACCACCCAAAGAAGAAACACAGTCACCGCACTGAGAAAATCCTTCATCCAGTTTGAGAATACAGATGAGAAGCTGGACAATTGCTCAAAAGCCAGCACATTGAATGGACAATGAAGGCAGAGAGAATACAGTAGTCCAGCAGCAGACTAAGCCTTTGCAATCCCTTGCAATAGAATCCTCTGGGTAAAGCAACCAACCAAATATTAGGAATAAGGAAGCAACTGTGCATGCATTTAAAACAGAGAGGTCACAACCAGAGTGGAATATTGGAGGGGGTAGCATAGTAGAAAAGAGTTTGAAATAGGCACTGTGAAGTCCATCTGTTGCCATTTTGACTGCTAGCTGCTGTTGACTAATTTATAAAGAGTTTCATCATAAAGTAGCTAGTTTAGATTTAGATACATGCAGTCTTCTCAGTTTGTCTAATCTGAAATACACAGGGTAGCAGACGCAAACAGAAATGTTATGTTCCCTACAGCTCACAAAATGAAATGCCTTTCAGTTCCAGGTTTTAATCTACAGTCTTTCTTCCAGGTGGTGGCAAGGCACAGATCCAAGGTACAGTATGGCTTGCACCAGATGTTGGCATTCATGCAAGCCTCATTTTGGCAAGCAGGGAGAGAGACAGGGCATGAGCTGCTGTGGCAGCCATTCTGGGGTTGGCTTGGTGCCTTGAGAGCATGGCAGCATTTCACGTGTGCATCAGGCCTGGATCCTTCTCTCAGATATTACATGTTGTTTAAAGCAAAGCAAGTCTCTAGTTGTTATGGTGTGGTGAAATACACTTTAAACAATGAAATGAGTGTTGCTGATACAGAAACACATAGAAATGCTTGAATTTGCACAGTCTGAGACTGTATCTCTTCATACCTGTACATCACGCACTGCAGCCTGTATTCCTTCAGTGGGGCAGAGATTTAGATGATAGTGATTGCATTTCTAATTTCTTCAGGGGTAACAGAGCACTGGAAGGGGCTGCCCAGAGAGGCTGTGGAGTCTCTTTCTCTAGAGACTCTCTCAAAACCCACCTGGAAACGTTCGTGTTTCGCCTGCCCTGGGTGATCCTGCTCTGGCAAGGGGGTTGCACTCAATCTCCACAGGTCCCTTCCAACCCCTACCATTCTATGACTCTATAATTCTGGCTTTTATATAGCACACTGTTGAGTCAAGATATAACTTAGTTTTGTTTTAGAATACTCAAGTATCTCTGAAAACTGCAAACTGTTGGCCTATCAGAACTCCCATGAAACGAAGCATAGCTATATTAGCTGAACCCAGGACAAGTGCCGATGTTTGAATTAGCAGCATCATGCAAAAGGCTTACAAGCTGAAGTGAGCAAATTCAATTGCTAAGCATAGATCATGTGCTGGTTTATTATTTGGCTATTCTCTCTTGAACAGTCTGGATTGAATAGAGCAACTTCAATTCATCAGCTGCTGACATGAAGCCAAAGAGTATTCCACTGCTTACAAAAGCATGTAAAAAAGCAAGTAAAGAATCATAAAATGAAGGCCTGAACCAATGTTCTTCTATGTCAGAGCTGAGAGTGGGGATGGTAAGAAATGAAGGACTGTCTGCTACACATGGAAGGGACAGGGATTTAAATAAAGGCATTTTATTGACACATGGCAAGGTCAGTTGACAAGGCATGCTTGAAGCCTGGCTCTGGGGCCAGGAGGCATGGTTACAAGGCAAGACAACATAATTTGCTGGTCTCTGAAATTTTGGTACTATAATCCTTTATTAAGTCTTATTGGTAGATATGTCTTATAACTCTAATTTAACAGGATTATTGCAGATTGGATCTCTAGAATAAAAACGTGGAAAGGAATTAGGATACTTCTAAGAGAAATCTTCACCCATTGTATCTTAGTCAGAAGAATAGACACACACACACTCTTACAGACACGCCAGAAGGCCTTATCCTGGGACTGCAAGGACACTGCTCCAGAAAGACAGATCTTTTCTTATTACTGGACACGTTTTGCATTTTAATCATTTGACAGGGGAGAGAGACAGGGGTCTCAAGACTTAAGGAGGCATGAAGCAGACTGGAGCTTTATTTGGCTCACTGGTCATGGATTACCTTCCCAGTGTGGAAAAAAAAAAAAAGCTTTAAATAAGACATGAAGTATTACTAAAGCCAGTTCTACATGCACCAGCGTACAGCCTCAAATTAAGTCAGTAATATGGCTCCATATTTACCCTGGTGCAATTTGCAGCAGAAACTTGTATCGTTGGCTTTGTTACCAGGGAAACTGACTGCTAGAAAAGTGGTGAGGTGAGTATTCTCTGTTGTGGGCAAAACTGAAGGGGATTAGGGAAATCAACAAGAAAGAACAAAATCCGTGCCCATGTGCTGGGTAGAGAGGTATGTTTGTACGTATGTGTGGGTATAGGGGTATGTTTGTACGTATGTGTGCAAACAAACACTAACACACCAACGTGATTCCATCAGATGGATCTCTGTACTAGCAAATTATTTCTACCAGTGAAAATTAAAGAAGTCTTTGATCTGTGGATCCAAGCAAAAGGGGAAACAAATGCATTGCCAACCCAAGCATTTTCCACACACTGTTCTGTGCTTTACACAAATGCCATGATGAGATCAGCCATTTGAAAAGGGAATATACACAGATTGCAGAAGGCAGTTTATGAACAGATGATTTGAGTGGTGCTTGCAACATACCCAAAAGCAATAGACACATCCCATGTGATTTATTTCCATACAAATCTGGCAAGAACTGGCCTCACCACATCCTCTAGAAATCAGTTCTCTCAGGTGAAAAATCCAGGCCTTCACTTTGTGGTCTTCAGTGAACTGATAGCCATGTCTACAGCAGTTAATTCTTATGTTCACAAGGTCAAATTTCTTTAAGTCATTAATACGGCCACAGTGCGTTCGAACAAAGGATTGCCTAGCGCAGGATCCTGTCTGCACCAGCTGCCAAAAGAGGATGCTAGGGAAGGATTTCCGAATAAGGTGATCACACTATCACTTTCCAAGTACTTTCCAGACCAAAACATCATCTCTGCCTACACAGAAACCCTCAGTGGATTTTTCTTCTCTGAAACTCTCTAACTTCCTCTTCAGCTCTCCAGCTACCTTCCTCTGATGGCATCAATATAGACATGAATTTATGCTAACACTGTTAGTGAAAAGGATTGACAAATAGTAGCTCTTCAGCTACTGAAATAAGGTTGATTTAAATAGATTTCTATCACATACAATTGAAAAGCAACCAAGGGTTCTGAACAACAGCAACTCTTAAAATTACTATTAAAGTCAGGGTCAGCTTTAGTTGTCTAAAAGTTACATGCCTAATCTATATTATTATTTCTTGACAGAATCACAGAATAGTAGGGGTTGGAAGGGACCTCCGGAGATCACCAAGTCCAAACCCACTGCCAGCATGGGAACACCTAGGGCTTATGCTATAGCTATAGACAGGAATATTTATAGCAAGGCAACTTACTCCAGAAGATAAGTCAAATCCACTCTATGATATGGATCTTGGACTAGGTGACAGTTAAAGGTCCCTTCTAATCCAAAACATTCCATGATTCTATGACAGATGTTTTCTGGAACTGCCTATGAAATTAACAGGAGTACATCTGAACTTACAGCAACTCTTTTACTATTTGACTCATTCAATTAAAAAAAAATAAATATTAACGATTATTTTAGGTAATTAAGAAGAAAATTCCAAAATTTTTTCCTACTAAAACATACCTTAAAATATTACTGGAGGAGTTTCAAAATAAAGCTATAGAATAAACCACTGCTACAGTAGAAGGGTGAAGTTCAGACAAACCCCACATAATTGGTATTTATTTTGTGGCTAAAATAAATGTCTGACATCAGGGGTTTTCTTCAAAAGAAATATTACTCTTAGTTACTAAAGGAGAGATTGCATTACTAGAAGCCCACTGCTGGAGTAATGTTTATGATGCCTTCACACTTAAACAGGTTTCCTTGAGTAATGCTAAAAAACAGCCAGCTTTCCAGAGATACGATATCATCATCTGCTATTTAATTGAGCACCTGAACTTGGTGGAACATTCCAGAGAGGCTGTTCGGGTGATGCTTATCTGGACTCTAGGATCTACATATTTATACACTGCAGTGGATTTTCCAGTGGATTTTATTTCTTAATTCCTCTCTGCTCCTTGACAAATATTTGCAACTCTTATTACAGCAGTTTTGCAACTGACCACATTACAGTTGAATGCCAATCTTTTCACAAAACCAGAATGCTGGTTACTCCATACAAGAAAAATTATTTAATTTTGCTCAGCAGTATGGCTAACACATTAGGGTATTTTTCATCTTTCAGAACTATGACTATGGAAGAAAATGTCTGGAAAAAAAAAAAAATCTCTTCTTCAATACATAGGATCATTTCACCAGATATTGGCCTTCCAGTACCTGAAGTGGGCCTACAGGAAAGCTGGAGAGGGACATTTTATAAGGGCATGTGGTGATAGGACAAGGGGCAATGGTTTTAAACTATAACAGGGCAGATTTAGATTAGACATTAGGAAGAAGTTCTTTCCTATGAGGGTGGTTAGACACTGGAACGGGTTGCCCAGAGAAATAGCAGATGCCTTATCCCTGGAAGTGTTTAAGACCAGGCTGGATGAAGCTCTGAGCAACCTAGTCCAGTGGGACATGTCCCTGCCCATGGCAGAGGAGTTGAAAATGGATGATCTTTAAGGTCCCTTCCCACTCAAGCCCTTCTATGTTTCTATGAAATGTGTCAGTGTGCACCATACGAATCACCTCAGTATGCGGGAGATTCAAGGTTACTTCAGTTTTATTCGCTAAAAAGACTTTCAGACAAACATGTACCTTCAAAATTTGGTTTATGCTTTCTATCCATTCATACGTTTGTAGCAACACAATGGTTGCTATGTAGATCTCAAAAAACAATGTATTGCACTGAAAAGCACACAAATTGGAATGATGGTCCATATGCATTCTTATTGTAAACATTCTGATACTAAATAGTGTTTATGTTGAAAACAGACTGTATTATGAAACAGAGGGAAAATCCCCACCACTAGGAAATTAAATAAAAGATTATATAGTGATATTCTACTTACTATAATAAACAAACATACATATATTTGTATGGTTAAAAAAACCCCAAACAAACCACATCTGTATTCATTATAACAGTGGATGCAGTTCAAAGTGAAGTTCCACAATTTTAAATTAAGATTTACTTTACTGAAGCCAGTGTAATTCTGCTGTCAAATTGACCTGAGAAAGGGATTCATCTGACCACTCAACCTGTCTGGATCCTTTTGTACTGTTGGCTTGGTCTTCCTCCAATGCATTTGTCCCACAGACCAGACTCAATGTGTGCATGTCAGTTAGTTCCCAGGTGCCAAGGGTAAGCAAAGAAATCAGTTAACCTGCTGGGGACATGGAGATGTGGCACATCCTGGGCAAAGGTGGCCCCAGAGCAGGGCTTCACCAGCCACCCCACAAGGTTTCTTCAATCAACTCTAGCCCTCTCCACTCTCATGACTGTCCGTATGTCTTCCAGCTGACATTCTCCATGCTCTCCCATTCTAGATGGCAGCAGAAATGAAAATGGGGGACCTCAGGCCCTCACCTCACCGGTTAGGAAGGTTTGGTAATAACGGATTACTCCTGCACCAGTACAGCTGGATCTCTTCTCCCACCCAGACAGTAATGTGCATCAAGCTCTACATTAAGGTCTCATGAGAGGTTCTTACATTACTAAATGGGTTTACAGAATGTTTGGGTTTTTTTCAGGAATGAACTGGGAAGATATTTTTATTGCATTTATATAAGCTTAACCAAGTGCTGAACTCGAACTGACATAATGTTCAAGGCTTTTCTTGGCTGCACGTTCTGCACCCACACCAGACCAGATTCCTCCATCTCCCTCATCTTTTTACACCTTGGATTCTTCACTTCTCGTCTCATTCCCCAAAAGGCTAACTTCTCTTTCCCAATCCAAAACAAAGCTGCAGAAAGAACTACCTACTCCATGCATCAGTTGGTCTCATAACTCCACTTCTTTTTCATGCTGGTGCTTTTTCTTCTGAAATCTTCTGAAAGAATTATTACCTAAAGACAGATTTCCTCACCCCTTTACCCCAGGAACCATTCCATTTTTAAAATACAGTCAAGACATACACATCATAAAAATCCATATTTCCTCAAATAATGAGAGAGATTTCAGGAAAACCAGAAGACTTTTTAGGGGAAAAAAAAAAAAAAAAAGAGATAAATGAAATAAGTCAGGATATTTTCAGTCTGAAAATTATGGATATCTAAAAAACTTCAGAAAACTGAAACAGAAACATACCTGCCAAACAGTATTTTGCTTTAAAACTGTGTCTGTTTTGTTTTAATATCTTACTATAGACCAAGTCTGAAAACTTTTGCTTATATGCACAGGAGAAATATTCCCAAAGATACTCACTGAGGATATATTATTTGGACATGAGATAATGAAAATTACTTAAGAATTATCACAATGACAGAACATACTAAGCTTTGGAAAAAGAAATATGCATCTGTAGTGATCCTAGTTATATATTATTTAAGATATATCACCACCAAAGCAGGTACTAAGCAAGCACCATTTTCTGCAATTCCACCAAATATATGTCAGTGTCAGGTTAATTGTCCTACTAATAAGTTTAACGTCAAGTGTCTTTACAATCTTAGAACATAAATTGCATACCCCTGTAGAAAATAATAAATAAAAAAAACAGAACAGGAAGTGTTCAACAATAATGTCTGTTTATAGCACAAAATAAATTCAGTAAATTTTAAGGGATGCTTAAAATTATGTGACGTCAATCAAAAAGAATTGGTTTATCTTGTATATTCCAGAAAATGTTTATTTTTTCGTTATTTTATGAAATAACTGAATTTTGGTTCAAATAAATACCTGAAAGACTATTGAACAGTTAAATCACCATTTTCAAACAAGTGTTATAAAATGTCACCCTAACATTCTCTTTTGCTGAGCGATGAAAAACAACAGCTCCTAACCACAGTGAATCAGAGTTGTAGTCTAGATCCCACACTCAAGACAAAAAAAGAAGCCATCTTATTTCTAATGAACAGTGGCACTTTAAGGCATACAAACAACCATAAATATAAATTATGACTACTTCTTATTCATCACACCCAACATCATGAAGAAGACCAGAGATTCATTGTATTGCATCTCTACTTTCAGGCACTGAGGGAATGAAGCCTTTGAGCAGTTCCTCTCACATCCGGAAAGGTGGGGCAGGAAGGATTCCTCCCAAACTGAAAATCAGAAAGCCATCTGAAGTTTTAAAACTTAATATCACAGCTGTAAATATGTTAAGTAAGATGCTTAAGAATTTACTACATGGGATGTGACTAGTACCTGATTTAGAAGTCATTCACATACACCTCTGCGACAACACTAACAATCCCAGCCCTGTAAAAGCATGTGGTTATATGGCTCCAGCCTCAAACTGAATAATTCCTTTAGTTAATGAGAACCCCATACTGTTACTTTGGGGAATTGTAAAAGTCAACACTAAACGACCCATTTTATCTGTAATTCTGAAAGTACCAGTCAGGATTAAACTGTAATCATGACTTGTTATTAGATAGTATATTTCTGACTAATGCTTGGCTGCAGGAAGATTTATCACAAGTTCAGTTACATCTAATGCTTTCCCACTTGGACTGCTCCCTGCAGAGCTAATCGTGTCTCAATGGAAGTTTATGGGAAATTCAGCTACTAAAGTGACAGACATACAAGTCTCATCTGTCCTTTCTTTCTGATCTGTATTTTTCTCCCTTCCCCACACCCAAAGAATCCTTTTATTTCTTTAAGGCTTACTTCTGCACCAATTTTGGTTTGTATTAAATTTTTTTTTTTTCTCCTTTTCTATACACACACCCCCTCCCTCCACCCAACTGCTATTGTTTCATTTACTAAGCTCACTAGTTCAGTGTAGAGCAAAGTTAAGGCAGGTTGTAGTTATACCATATATGAGAAGAATATTTTATTTCTTCCCCCCCCCCCCAGGTGTCTACTTAATTCACTGAGAAGATATACTTTATAATGAGTCAAAGCAAAGAAACTAGCTGCACTGGGAGAAGGCCATCCTTCTAAGGGCAATGATACACACACACTCCCCACAGAGGCTCAGAAAAGGAACCAGGAGCTCCTGGTTCCTAAATTGAGGAACAGTGCAAGCAGCTGTCAGGAAACATTGTGAAAGACCAGGACGGATATAGCCTTGAAAAATAAGTATCCTTATTGCACCTATATGGTCATCCTTATGTGTTTTGGATGACTACAGTTGAATAAATGAATGAGCAGGCAGCTAGGACAATTTTCTCTGATACTGTAATCTGTATGATGCTGAATTTTTATAGACTGCACATTCAAGGAGGCCTGAAAAAATACAGGCATTCAGTTATGAAAGCCTCAGTATTCAAAATACATTTGAAATATATAGTTACACTTCTGCCTGCTGTAAATCAGTGCCTCTCTGCTGTTTGAAGTTCATCTATATTTCATCCAGCTGAGGATGAAAATAAATCAGGTTACAGACTGTCCCAACACACATTGGCTAGCAAAGGCACTACTATTAGTGATCTAGATCTGAAAAGCTGAATTATTAGGACCCAGAATCACTATCATGCCTAATATAAAAGTATCCTATTTCCTACTTTCCTGCAGTAGAATGAAGTTAGAAGCAGGTACTTCAGCATATAATAACAGATCCTATTTCTAGTGAGATGAACTCGCTACTGATGCTGTGCATGGAAATACACTCTGCCATGAATCCTTAAATATCAGGGATTAAGTTTTATCAGCTAGG
Source organism: Actenoides lindsayi (assembly GCA_025331215.1). Lineage (NCBI taxonomy): Eukaryota > Metazoa > Chordata > Aves > Coraciiformes > Alcedinidae > Actenoides > Actenoides lindsayi. The sequence continues at coordinate 55,204 of WTSP01005656.1, read as the reverse complement.
TTTAATATATCTTCTCACTCCAATGCTAACAAATCAACTATGTAAAACTACCTAACAGAAAAAGAGCAATGCAAAAGGAGCAGGCTGACAAAACTAAATCAGAGCCCTACCATTTAAAAGATTAGAGAAGATGGGGGGGGGGGGGGGGGGGGGGGGGGGTTTGTTTTTTTTTTGGTTTGAAAAGATAGAAGGAGGGGAGGGAGGGGAGAGGTGAGAGGAGGGGTG
>WTSP01005656.1:12457-54969 GCA_025331215.1 Actenoides lindsayi | reverse complement strand
AAGAGCACCTCGAGACGTGAATAGTATGGGGGTGGGGGGGGGTGGGGGGGGGGCGTGGGGCGGGGTGTTTGGTCTTGTTTTTGTTTTGGTTTACAAAGATAGAAGATGAGAGAGACTGGAAGAGTTGATAGATGGAGTCCATTTTCCCAACAAAATCAATCAGCACCTATGTGTCAAATATATAGACTTACAAATGTGTTACCATCAGTCCACCTGCTGCACAAGCTGTAACGCCACTGAGTACAGTAACTTGTGTCTCCTGCTACAACCACTTTGCAACACCGACCAAGATCTAGATTAGCTACTTCACGATGGTATCTCTAGATCTAGAATAGTATTTATGAAGAAACTTAATGAGTGTTGTCTTCTTAATGACTTTATTGTAGCAAGACAAATATCCAGATTGGGAAACCAGGAGAGCACTAGCAGCCACTCAAATCCCTAATGACAGTCTGAACTGAAAAGCTGTGATTAGCTCAGGTCTCCCTGGTCAGATGAAGGTGTATTAGCAGAACAACACAAAGGAAGTGAGCACTGATGATAATAACCTTACTGATTTCAAGAGGAGAAAATTTCAGTCTCCAGATCTTTCTGCCTTATCGTTTTTAAGCAACAGCAAGCAGTCCCCATTCCAAAAAACCTGCTATTTTAGAATGGAGGAAATAAACAAGGAATTCCTTGGCTAGTTTTTAATGGTTATTTCCATCTTCCATCTTTTCTCTTCATAGAATCACCAGCACATGGGCATGTATGCAATTAACAAGCAGAAAAATATCACAACATAAAATTAAGATTAAAAAAATACAGAAATGCAGAAATATTAGACAAAATAGCATGTAGTAGTTTCACCAGTTCTGCTATTTTAAAAGAGAATAAATTAAGAAGTCCCTGAAAAGACTCTCTTTAGCATATTAGATTTGCATATGTAGCGATCCATTTCGGAGTTGAACCATCAAACCCTAGGAGGCTAATTTAGCCAATAGAATGTGATAATCAACCATATCACACGCTCAGGTCCTTAGAGACTGTAGTCTGAGGCTAGGTATTCGTACAAATACTGGCGTTATCCAAAAGTTGAGAGCAGGAATATGTCTGTGTGACAAAGCAAATATAGCTTGGATTCCATAGCAGTTAATATCAGCAATAGTTTGTAATAGAGCGCGTGCCTGTCAAACAAATCACAAGATCGTATAGAAATGTGTTACTGTGGTCTTCTTTTAATAGAAGAAAATCTCTATTATCTGGCACGCTCTCTCTCCAGATTAGATTTTAGTAAATAAATGGAAGCTTCGGAAGAGATGCAAAAAAGTCCCCCAAGAACAGAAAAAACCCAAATCGACATTGCCTCAAACAACCTGTAGCCTGGTCTTACTAGTACAGGTAATCACACTGCTGTTAAGTTGCCCTTTGACAACAGACATATGCTAACAGTCTATTTAAATAGTCTTATACCTTGGGAGGCTCCTTTTTGGGGGGCAGTATACATGGTTTAAATAGAACTTTAAACATCTGACAGGCCCCCAAAATGAGTGTTAACCCAGAATGTTTCTATAAACAATGTCTCTAAGCCCCATAAACAGCTGTGGACATTGGCTGATAGAGCTGATGCAGTTTTTCATCCCCACCTTACATCCCTTCAAAAGGGTGCTGCCCCTTCTTCGCCTTCTGGGCCACGAGGAGATAATTACTAACTCCTATAAACTGAAACTTCTGAGTGGTGATGTGTTTAGTGGGTGTTTTCTTCTTTTTGCTTTGAGGAGGTAGGTTGTTTCTAACAGCTTCCATTTTCTTCATATGATGGTAATAACCAGTGATCTCCTTCAGCAGCACTGACTTTGACTCAGGTGAGGTCATTATTTTAAAGGAGATATTAAAATTTATTATCACTTTGTTAAATTATTATATATCCTGCTAAAAGAAACTCCAACAAAAACCAACCCAAAAAAACCCCAAACAACCCCACAACTCCTGGCTTTCATGCATTACCTTTCAAAGTAACACAAAATCTTTCTCTAGCAGCCTAGTAAGAGTTATAAAACAGTTGCTCATTAGCATTTCATTGTGCATATATTTGTATATGTAATGTGTACATACTGTTTCCAAGTATTTCTTCCTCTCCAAAAGCTAATTCTTCCAACAGTTTTAAATTGCACCATTTTTACAACAAATACCCACAGAAGAACTTTAGTTTACCTTATACTGAAAACAATCTCACACTAGCCTGGCATGTAAATGAAATTTCAGACAAATTTTAGAGAAAAAAAATAGAAAGAATTTCTCATTTGGGGTGAAAAAGAGGAAACATTAAAAACTGGAAGTCTGATTTGTGAGCTGTTTGAAGTGCCTTAGAGGCTTTCAGTGTTTCAGAAGTTATCAGAAAAGATATATTAGTGAACAGAGAGCAGCTGACCTATTGAAAGATGCATTGCAGTTACTTTTATCACATCACTTCTGTTTTATTATAGAACTCAACTCTCATAAGGATTATTCTCTCTTGTAAATATCTCATTTCATAGACAGTAGACAGCACATATTTGCAAGCAGAGCAATCATCCCAGAAGGCTGTTATGGTAAAGCTATGGAACTTAAAAATCCAGAAAGCAATTAAAGACAAGAAATTATGAGAACTTAAAAAAGGCTAAAGGAAGAGAACAGGGTGAATATAGACTTCAAGAGAGAGAAAGCAAACACATCTCCTTGAGTCCTGAGCACTTTTTTGTTTGTTTGCTTGTTTTGGAAAAAAAAACCCACAAAGCAAACACCACAAAAAAAGGCCTGTTAAGTACTTAATTTTGCGTGAAGATCTATTAGACCTTGCAGACATATTAAGTCTTTTTTGTCAAAAACCTAAGTCTGGAAAGAAACCACTGGAATATGCTACAGTGAAGAATACAGTGTTTTCAATTCATTCACAAATAACATCCTGTGATACAACACTATTTTTTAGCCATAACAAGTCACTAGTAAGATCATATATATTTTGTATTGTACATTGCTACATGTACTGAGCCATTCATAGCTATCTTATAAATTAAAAGTACTAGGACTCAAAGGTCATTTGTAGAGCTTTTATGTAAGCAGCATCCCTCTTCGGAGCCGGGGGTGGGGGGTGGGGTGTGTGGAATCCATTTCTGACTTTGTCATCTAGTGTTTCTCATTAGCTTATGATCGCACTGTGGTAGAAGTGCAAGCATTAGTAAGGAAAAAAAATAAAATCCACTCTCTCACTTATTGTGCATTATACGCATTCTGTGGTGCCCAAAGGTGCCAGTCAAAACTGAAAGCTAATTGTGCTTGGAGCTGTAAAAACATGAAATGAGATAGCATTACTGACAATAACCTCAACAGGAGATTACGTTTGGGTCTGCTTTGGGGCAAGCTGGCAGAACTGAATCTTGAAGAGATTAAATGAGATGGATGTCAGAGACTGGGGTAATAAGACAGCAAACCACTTCCAGGTATAAGGCATACAAGGCAAAGGAATAAAGGATGAAAAAGGTTCAAGGTGAAAACTGATCAGGCTTTTCTGGGCTTCCACACTGAGGGATAAGGAATGGGAACCTGGCAATAATACTACCATCAAGCAGGATTTATCTGAAAGAAACCAGTGAAGCAATTTGGAGAAAGAAGCATCAACATAAAGAAAATTATTTTAGGAGATGAGCGACACATATTTCAAGAAGATTACAAAGGAATAATAGACAGGGCAAAATATAACTGATCCCAGTTAGACAATAGTTTTGTTTCTAACAAGCAAGCTCACTCCCAATCTGGCTTTTTATGCATGGCTACTATCCAGATATGTAGATGAGGTCTGTCTCTTCTACTCTGTTCTAACTCAGTACCTAGTAATTGGCCACAGAATTCAGAGAGCAGTTAGTAAAAAACCTTAGTCTGGTTCTTTAGAATAGAGAATGTCATTGGCAGCAGCATCATCCTTAAGTATCGTACTTGGTTGGTATCTTTAATTAACAAAGTGAAGTACCTGACAACATTAGTTCAGGACAAAATTAGTAAAGAAAATTTAACAGAAGGGAAGTCTCATCTAAGATTCTTGAATAATAGAAGGGCAATTACAGCAATTAAAACCCACTGAAACTTTACTGTCATGAGCAGACAGTTACTACATTTATGAACATGGATGTGATCATTCAAGCCATATGGACAAAACCCTTTAGTAAAGTTCTATTTAATTGACACTTATTGATTATTCCTATAAGCTTTTAAATATGTTATGTAAAGTTTGCACACCATTAGTTTTCAGTGAAGTGGTTTAAATGAACACAATAATCAGAAGAGATTTTTTTTTTTTTGAGAAGATTATTTTCCTCTGTATTTTAATGTTACTCAGTTCCAGATGAATCATAGCTAACTTTATCTTTCATATGTCTGGATATGGAGCCAAAAAATAGACAGCAAGCAAAGGAGTTTGCATGTGATTTGACACTTCTAAGGAAAGATCAGTGTTGGACTACCTTGACCTTAAGCTTCATTATGAAACCTTATTCAACTCCTATCTGCCTTCCTGTAATACTATAAATTCCCAAGTTTCACCCTAAGGGACTTGTTCTCTCAAGGATGTAAAACTGTATTTAAATTTTTAGATAGGAGATCAAGCTTTGAAACAGCTTCTTCCCTCTCCCACCCTTTTCTGAAGTATTCTGCCATTATACATCTCACACACAGGAACAGTACAGAACGATCCCAGATTCCTGCTTTCATCTTCCAACCCTACATAGTCTCTGAATGGGAAGAGAGAACATAGCAGACCACTTCTGCTTTGCACAGGCTGGCCTTGCTTGGCTGTCATAGTATGGTAGGTTTTGGTCCAAAGCCAAAACCTGAATAGGGGACTGCTGCATTACCTGGCATCAGAACATGGAGGCCAAGTTCAAGTTTGACCCTAAATATTAGTGTACATTCACTGTGTGCTCCAGATGGTAAATTAATTTGTTTTACTTGTTTTTCTGTTACATATCACAGTGCTCGTTGATGTTTGTATAAGTGCAATAAGGGTGCAATAGAGTTTGTAGAGCTTGTTTCAAATCATGTGTTAAAAAATAGGCAAGCAGCAGTTGATGTTTTAAGTGAATTTTCCAGCATCAAAGGCCATCTGACCATCAGCCACTGAACTTCTCCAAAAGGACACAACTGGACTTCATGAGAGGTTGAAAAGGCCAAGAAGCCAGCAATAAAGGCGTTCAACAGAGAGCAATGCAGGTGATTTGCGGGTAATTGCTGACTTGCAGGTAGGGGTAGCATCCTTTTTGCCTTTTACCTTAAACTTTTTTCCTTCCCTATAGTTAACAGGGAAGAAAAGCACAAGAGCTAGTAAGAGTAGAGAGTTTTCTGTACAGACTGAGGACAGGAAGGATCTTGAGATTTTGTTGATCAAAAAACTTAGAAGGTCCTTTCACATAAAATATCGGGGGGGTGGGGGGGTGAAGGGAAAGAACACAATCTCAATATCCACTTGAAGACAGATTTTGACTAACAATAGTCACTACTCTAACAGTTAATGATATGTAGTGCTCAGATTGTGGAACATTAACACTTGTGCCTTTGCAGTGAAATAATTGCTCACTGAAACAGATGATACTATAAGTTTAATTTTTATTTGCTTGTGGTAATTAACTAAGACCCAGAACATGCATATGAAGCCTGACGTCAAATGTTTAGAGCATGACAGATTGATGATTTTTTTTTTTTTTTAAATGGGACAAAACCAAGGATCTCAATTTTGAAATTCCCTGATGTATTTTAAGGCTATATAAAGAAACAACTACACAAAGCTACGAATGCATGAAATTAATTGAAGCCACCAGTGCTCAGCCAACAGAGAGCTGGTCTTAGGCATGCTTACTAGGAACATAAATCTATAAGACATAGTCAAAGAACACCATTAATTTAATCAATAACATAATGTTAAATTAAGCATTGGGTTACTTATTTTTAAATTAAAGAGAATAAATTTTGAAAGATTCCTCAGCTTACTTTGAAATTGCTTTTTAAGCATAAAGCCCTCCAAACAACATTCTAGCAGTCTCTGCACCTCAGCTCCAGATGGGGTTAAAAAAAAAAAAAAAAGATTTTCTGTAGTAACTGGTTTATATATCTAATTATGTCGTAATAAACAAAAATATAAATTCTCAAATAGTGGATCTTTCTTAAATTGGATATTAATATGAAACTGCTCACGTAAAACAGCAGCAATGTATTGCATAGTATAGACTACTCAGAAAAGGCGAGTCCATGGAATGAGGTACACAGCACAGACACAATTAAGAAGAGTTGTGGCAGTAATTTCACTAGTTTCACCTGAGCTAAGTCTACTTCATTCCAGTGATACCTTTGAGAAAAGTAGAAAGAATAGAAGCCTGGACGTTTCTGTTAGTTTTCAACAAGGGGAAAGAGGTAGAAAACCTGACAGACTGCTCATGATGAAGGAAGTTTAAAGCAAAAAGTTTTATGAGGGAGACTAAACTACCAGAGTTACTTGAGCATTTCCTCTCTCAATTTGTTAATCTGGCCAAAATGAAGCAATAGCTAGAGATCACGCATTTCTCAAATAAAATTGTGCTTCTCTTTATGCCTTGTATTCCTTAGAATTATCTCTGTGTCTGAGATACAGATAAAACACTGAAATTTGATTATACACTTACCCATTAACAATTAGAGTTAGAAATCAAATACCATTTTGTATCACCTGGTTACCACTGCTGCAAATCTGCACTTGTTGCTGCTAATTCATAGAAGAAAAGTGTTTATTTTAATAGTAATACTCTTGGTCTATTATTAAAGAGAAGAACAATCCTGTCCCCCAAACCCCTATTGTATATATATTGGCGCTTAAAAGAAGGACATCAGTTATGAAGCACTACTATGCCCTAATATAAACTCTACAATCTTGCAAGTTGTCATTTACCTGCCATATAAATCCACAGAGAGCTACAATACTCAAATGTCAGCACTGTGGTCTCTACTGTACCTGTATTAAAGATGGTCAACAGTTTAAAAAGAAAAGTAGCACTTAAATATGCATATATCATTAATTCTATAAAGCTGTTATAATTATATAAAGGTTCAATGTAGTTAATCTACATGCTGAAACACAGGAAAAAAAAAGAATCCTATCATTTGGCTCACTAAGATGCTAAAAGAGCTTTACTGAATTAGTCTGACAATTTGAAAAGTCCTTCTTCCAGTGAAAACAACTATTTTCACAGCTATTGCTGTCAAAATCTGCTTGTGCAGGTAATTTCCTTAAATGAATTTGTATTTTCTTTGGACATAGAACTCAGAAGCAGCTAGCAGCAGCATGGAACAACGAAGCAAAATAAAAACAAACAAAAAACCAAAACCAAACCAAAACATCTGAAATCTCCAAGAAAAGGAACAGAATCTAGACTACATCATAAAATGTTTACTAAAGGAACCACAAAAGTATCATGAGCTGACTTTTACTCAGGCTTCATGGTGTATAATATTACTGTTCAAAGGAGATAGGTGGATAGATCTTGCTTATGTGAATAGTCCTACTTAGATCAATCAGTGCTCTTTTCTGTAAGATTAGTAGCTTTTGTCATAAGTGTATTAACATTCTTAAAGGAATGATATGTGAAATTTTGCTATACTGAATTATTCCAATGAAATACAAAAAGTCTTCCCATAGTGTTCCCACAGATCCTTTACCCTCCACATACTACCACTTACCTTTCCTGGCTATTCCCTACACTTTTCAGTTACTTTGTGTTACACTGTTCAGTGTTTCATTCATAATTTGTCTACTCTGTATTGTCTCCTCTCTGTTAATGTCAGTTTTGAGTCTTGTGTGAGACTGAATGGTCAAAAAGAAGTAAGGGATACTTTTAAATACATGGAATCTCCTGTCTTAAATATATACAATTACGAAGTTATTTTGACACAATCTGTCAACCAGGACATCCAATTCCAATGCCAGCAGCAGATCACATCCTTCAGAATCACCATAGCAAAATTAAGAACACTAAGAAGTTGTTCAGACATGGACATTCAGATGTTTGAAAAGTAGAGGTCAACTCCCAGCATTACCCAGAACCAAATGACTCAAAATGACCCCTCTTTTTTTCTGATCCTGACCAAGACACACAGTGAGAAAAGACTTTAAAAGAAACCTCAGAATGGACAATACTTGTTCATCTCCAGTTGATGTTAACAGGAACACCTTGCTAAGCAGACCTGCTACGTGCTCTGAAATGCCTCTGTGCCAGAAGGAATCCTGGTCTGGATACAAAACCTCATAAGCACAAGTGCAGCACAGGAATTACTGCCCACATCTGCCCACTGCTTAGGAAACTACAGGTCAAAGAGAGGGAATGTCCTGGTTTATATTGAAATGCATTCATTCTAGAAGAGATCATTATATTCCTGCAAGCAGGTTCAGTTTCAGTTAAAGGCATACAAAAATATTCCTGCTGCCTGCTCCTACTCCCCTGCCTGGTAGGGTGTTCAAACCTGTCTTACAAGTGTGAGGAAGAAAAAAGAAAACCAGTATGGCTGATTGCATAGTATTAACTTTACCATTATCAGTGATTATGGAGTCATCCATCTTACAAGCATTGACCATCTGCAAATAACCTGTAATTTGTGTATGAGTTGCATGAATACACTTGCTTTTATTTATACCCATAATATCAGAGTTTACATTTTACTGGACTCATCAGTTTGACTTCATTCTAACTGCTTCAGTCACCAAGTACTAGTGGTCTCTTTTCTAGGAGGTCTACCAACCTCCTAGATCCTTGAGGCATGAATAAAAGTCACCGTGAACATAAATTAAGGAAGTAATTGGCAGTAAAACATCCAGACTTCAATTGCTAGCCACTTTCTTCTGTCCTTTCAAGGGAAACATGCACTGCTTTTGCAAGGAGAAAGGTTAGTGGTAGTCTGCAGCTATCAATCACCCTATGATTAGTTCCACATTCCATCAAAGTTCTCCCGATTTTTCTCTAACACGAGAAGGCAAAGCTTGTAAATTTTTCATGGAGCAGGAATCCTCAGTCTATCAAAGAAGCTGTAAGTCCCTTTCTGCAACATTAGACCCTTCTCCCCTCTAACAATATGTTCTGTCCTCATGATCCCACAAATTTCCTCTGTATATATCATTGGCATAGCAAGCCTTACCTGAAACTGAAACCTGTGAAAATTTTCTGTCTTCTGTGAAACATGCATCCTGAACACAAAGACAGACTTGGTACTTCAAAACAGAGGATAAAAAAATGTGAGCAAGCCCAACTGCTTATGGTCAGCCATCATTATGAACTAGTCCCTGTTCCACAACGGGCAGTGTAAGCACAAATTCATCCAGCTTTTTTCACAGTCCACAAATGACAAAGTTTTGGATAACGCCCACCCCCTTATATTCTGTGAGTATATACAGCAAGCATACAATGTAGGCAGGTAACATCGGCAACAAATGCCATGCTTAAGGAAAGTTCTGGTTTTCTTTTGTCTCCAAGTGGGAATTTTTTGCCCTCTTGACTTAATGGACTTAAGCACAGTTGTTTTGTACTGCTTTACATTTGTACAGTAACATGCTCTGAAAATGTCATGGCCAGCTGTTCTGTCATTGCTCTCCTGATGTTTCCCTTAAAGGGATTCCTCAACATAATAAACTGTTAAATAAAAAATTTTTACTAGAACCATGACAAGGAAAAAAAGTACAAAGGTTGTAAGGATAAAGTCCTTTACTCAGCAGAAACCAGCATTTTATCATGGACAATTTACTTACTAGAAATTGCAGCTGTTCTCCCTTTTCAGCCTTTTTGCTATATATGAAAACTAAATGACAAGTGAAAGAGAGGATAGAAAAGTATATCATGCCTTCTTACAAGTCCTATTAAACCAGAATGGTCCTTTCAAATGCAAGAACAGTATTTACAGTCGCTTAAAGAATTACCAGTTTTGGAGTGCATTACAGAACTGATACTTATATTCACAGGAAACTGAAATTTGTAAACTTAGTTATTCACAGAATCCAACACTTGTACAAGGCTGTGATCAGAATATAACCCTATAACACATCCAAAAAACCAACTATCAAACATTCATAAAATACTTTTTTCAAACATATCAAGAATTATTCAATATTGCAAGCAGTAATTTAATATAATGAAAATATTCCCATTCCTAGCCAATTCATAAGCTGAGGAAAAAAGAAGAATTCACTAATATTGCTATTCATTTTATATTTTGTATTATGCATGCTTTAGCCTTTATTTAAAATATCTACATGGTGGTGTTTTATTGCAAGGAAATAAACCAGCTATATTCAATAGAAACTCACACAGAGTTGCAAGACTGAATTCCTTCAGACTCACTGACTTCACTTGCACAGCTATAAATTAAATAGACTCCAAAGAAGTGTAGAACAGACCTTCCTTTTCCCCTTAGTATTCCTGTAGAATAGTAGTTGGTATGCCCGATGCATTTGTCACTGGTACAGTAAGAATCTAAGGACGAGCAAAAGCTATAAAAATCAAGTTAATAACTTTTTTCTTTTGACAGCTCCATCAGATTTGGAATCCATTTTGTTCACATTTTAGCAATGATTAAACTTTTTATTCTATTGAATTGCTCATGTAATCTGTCAAGAATTTTGTGAACACCAACAACCTATCATCACAAAGGTGCAGTAATTAAAGGCCTTGTTTTGACACAATTGTTACAATCCTGGTACCTGCAACAAAAGTGAGAAAAGCAATTTACTTGCAAACTAGAAGCTAAATACCTTCACACGGGCTAGAACACACACCACTACTTTATTGTGAGGTGTAATTTTGCGTATTTCTATGATGGCAACACACAATACAATTAATTTCTTTTCAAACAGCAGGAGAAGAAAAAAAACCAAGAATAGTCCTTTCCTGTCTGGACTAAAATGTTGCCATTCAGAGTAAATAGACGCTATTACACATTTAGTGATTTATTCATCAGCATTAGACAGTGAGGGCAGATTGCATTAATACAGACAAAACAAGCAAGACTGCCAACATTACTATTTTGCTGAAGAAATATATAAGAAAAAAAAGGTTAAATTTTATTTAATCAATCTAGTTTTGGGGGAAAATATGAGCATATTACTATACAGCAAGGTCTTGAGAATTCTAATCTGAAATGAGTATAAGAACTCCATGAAGAGTCTTGCAAGTTATTAAAGAGAAAATAAATGTTGGGTTTGGGGTTTTTTTTCCCCCCTATGAGGAATTCTTGTAACTGCTAGACAGTGAACTCAAGACACAAATTCTAATTTGAGGTCATATTCTTCTATCTGACTCATAGTAATTTTCTTCATTTTATTTACACTTTAAGGAATTACCTCAATTCAACTATGAGAAGTGAATTGAAGAGCATAAGATCTTACATAATTCAAGATACTGTCCAAAATTGTAGACTGGACAGCAAAACATTATCAGAAACTTGCTCACTGCATTTATTTCCAGTTGACATACAATTCAGCAGATACAATAAAACATAATAAGGAACAAGGCTGAAGAATCACATCAAGATGCAATTTCATGAAAGATTAAGAGGCTATGAATGAAGATACAGTGTTTATTAAGGACTTGGGTTAATAAATGGAATTATTCACAAACAAAAACAACCCATGAAAAGTGAGTTGAGATTGAAACTGCATTTCAGTGGAGCCCAGATCTTCTGGGTAATGCTGATGAATACATCAATATATTCCATTTTGATTACAGTGGGAACAGACATCTATAAACTATGTTATGAGTGGGCTCAGCACCTTATAAAGCTGCACCTGTCATTTTTTGGCATAACCTTATTACAGAATAGACTTCAGTTAATAGGTTCACTCCCAAACAGATTACATTTTGCCTTGTTTGAATAAGATTAAAAAAACTAGTTGCAAAATGAAACCCAGGGATGCAGTAATTGCCTGATACAACTATTGTCCACGGATTTAGCCTGGCTGCATGACCCAGGGGCTGCATGCTTCATGAAGGCATATTTTCTGTGTACTCCTGGGATCAGTGTTTTTACCAGGAGAGCAAATAGATTTCTCACAGTGCTCCTGAAGAAAGTACTATATTTCCATTACACATACCCCTTTCTGACAATTCTTGGTGCATGGCTAGCGAGGGAGACTTGTTAAATCAATGCTCTTAAAAATAGCAAATACATAGCAATCTACAAATAACATCAGTAAAAAAGAAAAAGAAACTCCCAGTTAAATGTTCACATTTGAAAACAGCCTAATGTTTGCTTCTAAGAGACAGACATATTTTAGCTGTTAATATATGTTAAGAAGTTAAATATATATACACACACTAGCTTGGCTCATACTGAAATACTGTTTAAAAGGTTTGTTCTGCTTTCAATTATTTAAGTGTGGTTTCGTGTACTAGGCTATTTAAAAACTACAGCATCATTACTCTAGTAGCCCAAGAAGTAGTTGACATCATTCCCTGACCATATCCCATGCGCCTAGCCCATGCAAGTCAGATATTCTCTGTGCAGTGCAGCTAAACTCAAGGGATGAGGTTAAAACCTATTGCTTTCTCCTCTGTAAAGCACTTCTGTCCCTACTGCCCCTTGAGTTTCCAGGGCATGATGATGGGGGAGAGTCACCAAAGTTAAATGATCCTGCAAAGTCCTCTGCATCCAGGGTTCTGGATGCTTAAATGGCAATCTGCAGATTGAGGACTCTGAGAAGGTCACAAGGTTGACTCAAACATTTTGGTGAACCATCTAGATACCATTTCTCAGCAACTCTGTTAAATCTCTGCATTAATAACATTGTGTCCATGAGAAGGATAAAATTAATAAGCCCCAAGAGATTAATAAATGAGTTCTAGAAGGATATGCTGATATCACACAGGCCCAGATCCTCCAGTCAGCTTTCTTTTTGCTCAAACTTTATTCAGTCAAACTCCCAGGGGCAAACTCCCGAGCAGAAACTCATCTGTCTGTCATGTTGCACTTGACAGTCCTTGACTTAACCACTTTCATTGGCTTCTGTTGGAAAGCTAATACTGCTCTCCTCAGAGCAAAAACGGGGATTGTCAACAAAAGAACCAGAGAGCCCTACAAGTACCCAACAGTTTAGCGAACTTTTATTCTCCAAAGTGGAGAATTTGTGAAAGGATAAAACAAAGGAGAAAATCTAAGTTGCAAGAATTGTATGGCTAGTACAAATACAGAGTTTATTACAAATATAACTTGGATTAGAAGAAGTTGTTCTCTTAGGCCAGTACAGCACCTGATAGTACAAAAAAAAATGATTAAAACTGCTCCAAGATAAAGTACTATTTCTAACTTCTGGAAAAAAAACAGATTTCCACACCTTTGGTACACTTCCTTAGAATAGTGCTAACTTTTTTTTTTTCCCTGCCCCTTTATTTCTCCTTATAAACCATCCACGAAAACAATTTCTACGTATTGCTACACCCGCAGCCAAGAGGGAGATGTGCTGGTGAACAAGGATTGAACAAAGTAAAAATACCTAGTTATGACCTCTTGCAAACAGCGTACTCACTTTCCCATCACACCTTCTGTACTTGCTTCTTTATTTTCTTGTAATAAAATTATTTAATTGTATTTGCTAGTAGGATGTTGTGCCACATTATTATAGTACATTGTGGATTTTTTGCATTTTAAAGCCAGTAAATAGAATTATTGATAGCAATGCTGATCAAGGACTTGGCAAATAGGCAAATACTGAACCAACTGATCTTACTTTAGTCTAGTGAGGTCTGACACTATATTATGCCTCTCTATGGTTTCATTATCAGTGATAAATTGCTGGGACTGTGTAAATAGCACTTGTCTATAGAGTTTGGGTCCCTGGCAAATGTGAAGGATTTGAGCTATGCAATTTCCTATTAGTCATTTTTTGCTAGTGTGGTATTTGTAAATCTTTGTGAAAGGTTGGGAAAAAGGCCCATAGTGTGCAAGCTGTATTTTATTTACTTATTTTCAATAATATGGTGCTTGAGAAAAGCATAATTCTTCTGACATGGCACAAAAGTAGCATTATAAATAAAGGCAGCCAAAGTAGTCCTTCTACTCTACACAATAGTCACCTGAAGTCCTGGGTCAAGACTTGAAAATCTCACTTCAAAAGGTGTGGGAATCCCTAAGAAAAATCCGTGAATAAGCACCAAAAAAATTTCACAATTCCAGTAGAGATGGAACGTATACCGGGGAGGGGGGGGTAGCGCACGGAAGGTAAAACCCTCAGCCTAGTCTACAGATGACCAATGAGGCAGCACCAACTATTAAAAAGTTACCACAACGAGGAATGGAATAAACTGTTCTCCATATTCATCTGGACAAGGCCAAAAAGTGGTGGACACAAATTTATGCAGACACTTAGACTGCATGTTAAAATAAAGTCTTCCTAACCATAAACATGGATAAAAGTTTAAATATTTCACATAGAAGAGAAATGGATTCTACCACTAGAGGTCTTGGAAAAAAACCCAACATTCTAGAGAAACACAGTGCCATAAATAGTTTGTCTACAGCTGAGAAAGGATGGGCTATAGTCCTGTAGTCCTTTCTCCATCACTTTTTCTTTGATTATGATTCAGTAATAAGAACATTTAAAATGAGATTAGTCAGTGAAGAAAAGGACTAGCAGAAATAAGAGATTAGGACAACAGCACAAAGGTGAAGGAACAGCAGTTTCTTTTTACCTTCAGCACAAAGCAGATCCTTTCCATCAAAAATACGACTGAAAGCCTTGCACCAATAAATTATTTACTAAGTTCCTTCTTTGGATTATCTGACATATCTATTACCCAAAACTCTTCACAGTAGTCCCCCCCCAAACAGCAAGAGTGCACTGATAAGCAGAAATAACTAACACCAATTCTGCGCCCTATACACATCCAAAGTGGCAGTGACAAGTGACATAAGCTTCCTTTCCAAAAGGAGGCCAGAAATTATTTTCTTCTTCTAACGCTCCTCAGCCGGAGTAGAAGCAGACAGCAGCTCTAACCTCCTTGCTTTGTGGGTTTCAAGTCAGCAGACTCCAAAACAACAATTGATTTTCTAGACAGAGGAGTCATAAAACTTTTGAAGTCCAGACAGATTTAATCTTCTGCATTTCTTGGAAAATCAGTTAGCATACTTCAAGCTGTTTGATTATTCAGATACAATCTACCTTTGGCAAATGCTTGGTTTGCTTTCTATCTTTTTTTTCTTTATCTCTGTTTCTTTAATTACAACGTGTCTGGTGCATATCCTTCACCCTCAGCAATTAAAACAAGTCTATAACTGCTTTTGTTACCTCTTCCTTTAAGATCTCTTAAATTCTTGCATTCTGTTGAGGTCAGACTGATGACATTATAGTTGTTCAGATCGCTATTTCACAGTACCACACAAGGTTAGACATGATATGGATTAAAAATAGAAATGGAACTAAAATTAAACATAAGGAAATATAGTGGGTAGAGCTGAAAGGGGAATATCTAGCTGCAGTTGAAGACCTTAAATACCAGATTTGTAAAATGATAAATGTTCATTCTTGGTCCTTAAACAAGAACTGGGAATGTCCTAACAGCATTTGGAGATAAGCAGGTAAAAGGTATTGCAAATCAAGAGATTTAATATATCCCACTGTAACACTCCAAAATAGAAATTCAGTTTAAACATACATGTGCAATATCAACTTCTCGGCAAAAACCCTAGGATTCTTTTTTAAGTCATCAATCTGAAATGACTGAGGAAGAGAAGGACTTAAATAATCAAAAATCACCAGGAAATGCAAAAGTGGCTGTAAAGACTAAACACAGTACTGTCCTTTTAGAACATCATGTCCTACCCAGTAGTTTTCTATCACTTTTAATTCTACAGCAAAGATAATATACAGTAGAGCTGGAAGCATTAGTACAATTCAAGCGCTGATGAGATTTCACCTAGAACACTGTTTTACAAATATGCTTGTTCCAGTTCATCTAAGGGCCTGCTTAGATTGTGAGGGTAACTGGAAGCATGTTTAGGAGCAGAACCTACAAAAGACTGATCTGATTAATCAATAACAAACGGACACTGAGGAGCAATACTTTTACTTGCTTGAACCTATTTCTATCAGCACAAATGTAAACAGGTACAGAACATTCATAATAAAGTTCAACAAGAAATCAGAATAAGTTACTTAATTTTTGTTGTTGTCAGATTATGACAGTCTTTTAGCAGAGAGGGGTATGGGAAACTGAGGACATATTGCTTTTAAAGGTATAGTAGTCAGCAGGGTAGGAGTAAACTCAAAGGCAGATTTAACATCACAGTCTTCTGTTACTCATGGAAAACTGGTAACATTGACAGAATGAGAATATCACCCACTTTGGGGGGTCAAAAAACCTGGTACAGCAAGGAAGCCAGCAGGAAACCCAAAGAAGTAGAAAAAAGAAAGTTAATTCAAATACTTTACCCATATGTAGCAGCTTTTCAGATCCACATTAAAGAATATGTTAACTCAAGCATGTTTCCCCAGTGTAAAAGAAGTGAAAGTAAGCCTTCTTCAAGATCTGCCAGCTCTGTTCTGCTCCCTTGTCCCTGAGGGCAGTTTCCCAGGTGGTCCTATTGACTAATTCCTTAAAGAGATGGGAGTTTGCTTTCCTAAAACTCAGGGTCCCATTTTTACTCTTTGCCTGACCCATACCCTTTAGGACTGTGAACTCCAGCAGCATGCAATCACTGCAGCCCAGGCTGCCTCCAATCTTGATGTCACTTATTAGCTCACTTGCATTGGTGGCCACCAGGTCCGGTATCATATCCCTGTGGTAGGACTGTCTATTACCTGGCTTAAGAAGTTCAGACTTAGAGACACAAGACTTCTACTTACAGCACTACAATAAAATAAATTTACATTTGAACTTAAGTGGAGATTTACTTCCAAGACTAATTCATTGCATCTTCTCTATAAAAAAAGTTAATATTTGAGAGGAAGGATAGAGGGAGAATGAAATTTCGTGACAACTTGATAAGATTTGAACAACTTGAAACAGCTGACAAACATAATACTGTCTTATCTCATTCACAGCCTCCAAAATGAATTAACCTTTCATTTACCCAAAGTTCTGAGGAGAGACAAGAATGAGGAAAACTATGAAGAAAACGTGGAAACAATGCAAAGACTTCTGAGCAAACTTAATAGGAACTATTTTTCCTCCAGATGATATGCACATGCTGATACAAGTGATTAAGAGTCTGGAGAGGGACAGTTTTGAGCCACTCTGAACAAAAGCATGAATTAGACACAGCATGTTGATATCAGAGTATAAACTGTACAACAAAAAAACCCTGGCATCTCAAAATAATCTGGCATAAGGCTGGCACAATCTGTCATGAGCTCTTTCCTGTAGCTTCTTTAGTTTTTATGTAGTAGATGATTATAAAATTGATAAATATATTTCTGTGATATACATACCACAGTGCTATTTACATGTTCTACGGTATCATGTACCATAAAACACAGGTCTTGGCAAAGTGTCAACCTGTAATAACAAATGGCATTTGATTTTATTTTCAGAATCCTGCTCATATAATGCCATTTACAACCTTCCCTTGGTGATCCTCGGCCTCATATAGTAACACAGAAACTTGTGTAAATCTGGTAAAGCGACAGATTGCGTTGCAATGGAAAAGAAATAAAATATATAATATTTTATTCAAGTGGCTTGGACATCAAAGTTGCAAATTCAAGTATAATTATAAATGGAAGTGATTAAGAAAATGATTACTGTTTAAAAAGTATAAATATTATTTGCCAACACATACTGCTGCTTGTTATGATTCATGCCTGAAAGTGAATTTGGGACAAAACACTCAAATATGTATGAGGTTGAGTACATGTTTAAATGCTGTTCACAGTGGGGATGAATTCATCATTTGTTTCAGTGCTGTTCACAGTAAGGATCCAACAGTAAGTTATCAGGTACAAATCAGTATAAAAGCAGCAGTGTTAATCGAGGAACATCAGCCCTTACACAAGCAAAGAAACAAAATCTTCACTGCACATTTTTCAAGGACATTTCCAAAGAGAAGATTCGTGGCCTAGATAACGATCATGCACACCATGCATGTTGTCAGATTTGTTTTCCCAACAAAACAAGGTGAAAAGTAATGGAAAAATATTAACATCTTTAGTTAAGATTCTCATGGTAGAGTTCAATTATTTTTGTAAAATAAGATTTCACATCATGCATATTTAAAGGCGTCATGCAAGAATGCATTTTCCTAGACAATTCAACATTCTTACTGGAATTGTAATAAATTCACAAATAATTGAGCTTTAGGAGATAATATTAACTTTGTAACATCCATTCTCCACTCTTAACAAACACACAGATTTCTTTGCTGATTGACTGAACACATTTGGTTTTCAGGACATCCTTGTCTAGGAATTATACACCCATTGATGCTGCAGTCTGTAATTCAGAGAATACCCCATACGTACAGAAATAAAGTTGTCTTGCTGATTATAGAATCATACACACTTAATAGGAAAACTCTTTAATTTAGCTTTTGTGTACAAATACAAGTAACCATTTCAGATATACTAAGTACATGTTTAGAAAAAAGCTTTGTGTGGAAGAAAAATTGCATTATCTAATTACAGAAATGTACATAATTTAAGAGGTAATTGACCGATAAATGTTACGTGTTAGTCTGTTTAACCCAATTGCATACATCATTTATAAGGCTGGAATATAGCTAAGATCATCACGTGTGGAAGCAATATACACAGAACTTAAAAAGAGTTTCACTGTTTGCCTACTTTCCTATCATCTTCCCTTACTGATATCATAAGAAAACAGGAGGAAAGGACCCCAAATCCTGCAACAAAATGTAAGCATGAAGTTTCATCTTAGATTTCAGGCATATGCTTATGAAGGAGGCTCAGAGCTCTGCCCAGAAAGATTCACTGCATAATCAGGTCCTCAGGGAGTATCTTTCCAATCAAAACCTAGGAGCAACACACCAGTTATTCATCCTTCAGCACCATGTCAGTTTGTCCACAGCGCTAATGCTATCATCTTTCCAATGAGAAAGAAACACAAAGTCCTAACCAATCTGGACATTAAGAATGTCACCACACTTTGCTCAGTAATATAACAGCCAGCATCAGCCTACCTCAACAGTGCCAGGTAGTTTATTCATCAAAACCAAAACAATTTTAACTGGAAAACTTCCATTTTCTGGTCTGGGCCACAGCGGGATATTTTAAAACTACTGCTTTCAACTCCACTTCTGTGATAAGCAAAAAGAATACAGCAGGCACAGACCCTCCATATTTAATAGATGCCTTTTTGAAATACTATAAAATCCACATGATCATTAGGATAGTCCTGAAATCTTCTGTACCTGGAAGAAGACAAGAATTGAATGTTTGTATTAGAACTCTTTTCTAAGTGCTGCTATCAATCTCACTTGGGCTCTCTCAAGGAATATCAATTTGCAGTAAACGGAAAAGCTCCAAGAGAGATAAAAGCACAGATGTAAGGGGGGGAAAGCAAGCCAAATTCAAGTTCAATTTGAATGTGACTGACTTCGATATCTGGCGTGGCAGATGACTGTCTGTACCACTAGGTATTCTTCCCATTTCCTTTCTCACAGAAAGCTTTGAAAGTTTCTGTTTTATCCCAGTCATACAGAGTCGCTTCTGAAACCTCAGGAAAGCACAACAGATGAGCAAAACCAGTTTCTATACACAGCCTTGGAATGTGATAGATTAGTGTTGCCTTTGCACGTACTGCAGCTCTGTCTTCATGTGTTTTCCTATGCTTAGCAGCTGTTTGTGTCCGACTCCTGAGCCCAGGCACCCCTTCCCTGCCAGGGAACCCAGCCCTCCTCAGGGCACTCGAGGTGACATTACTTCTGCACAACAGGAAAGCATTTGAAGACAACGCTCATGGTGCTGCTTCACCTTTGTGCCTTTCCAAGACTATTATGAGTAAATTCTCATTAATTTCTCTACACTTCTAACTGGCTCCACAGCTCTACTATGTTTTGATTGGGCCCACATACTACATGGCAGTTACACCTACAAGGTGTCCTGTGGAGCAAAAAATGCTTATTGTTATCTAAACAGTACTATGATAGTTTTAACTTCCCCCATTTATATGTTTTATCTGAACTGTTATGTATAAACCTGCACTGCAGGATAAAGAATAATCTTCCCTAGGAACAAAACACAGACCAAGGAAGAATAATTTAAGGAAACATAATTGGATGGGGTGGTGGGGATAGGGGGAATCATTCAAGCCTCACAGGAGAAACCAGTAACAATGAGGGAACTTATGCAGGTATGTAAGAAACAATATGTTCTTGTAATATGGGGTTAATCACATGAAGAATCACCGCTTTGTACCTGGCATGGCACCACGTGCTAACTTGATTATAAATCCTTATTTATCTGAAACACACAAATCCTGCCCACGTGTTACCATCATTTGCCAATACATATCCCTCTGAGGAAAATGCATTTTGTGAAAGTCTTTACTTAGATCTGAATACCAATTCAGACACAAGATAAAGTTTCCCTTTGGAAAAACTCTGGTAACATTTAAAATCTAATTGCTTTTGGAAACTGACAACCAATTATCCAAAAGCAAAATGCACATTAGGCATTTAAATAATGAAATGTCAGTCAGTATAATAGAAGTGCCACTTCTTGCTTTCAGAAATTGTTTTAGTATTAAAATTAATCTACATACACATAGGCATATGTATTTTGTGATTATGCTTATTCATAGAAAACAAACTCTTACTAAATTGTATTATTTCTACCTACAAACTGCTGCTTCAACAAGCGCTGCTATTTATAAAGGTAGAAACATCACCATTACTAGAAGCTGTCTCAGGCCCACATTTAAGTGCTCTCTGCACTACACACTGCTTGCCAAGGGAATTTTCTATCCACTGCTGATCTCTAGAACATGCTTATTTTACCCTGTTATGAATTGGTAAGTCAAATATTACACAGAAATGAACCATGTTAACATTAGGATTGTCTGGAAAAAATGGTCCACCATGAAGCTGCAAGAATTACTTATCTGAAGGATGTGCTTTGTTTCCCTAACTAATCACAAACTGATTTTGTGCGAGGCAAGATGAAAGGATAAAAGAATATAAGAATGTTTACTTTAAAAAAGATTAACAGTGGAGAAAAGTGCCCAGTTAAGACTCTGTTCCACAGTATCTTCCCCAGACCCATCATTCCTAGTTCTTCACATCAGATTCTTCAACAGTTTGTCTTAGCTCTGAGGCTCTCATGCCTTCAACCCCCATCACAGGTGCTTGAGGAGGCTGCCTTAGGGAGAGAAGCATCCTCCAGTTACATGCCCCTTGCTCCAACTGCTAAACATAGCCAAGACGCTGTTGAGAGCAGCTGCTCAAGGCTTCCTCCTCCATATCCCTTCAAGGCAGAACGGCTGGGCTGCTTCTTACCCCTGTATTTCTCTCTACAGCCTCACTCCCTCTGGTAGGTCATGGCTATGTCACAAAGCAATGCACAATACTTTATTTCTTCCACTTGAAATTATCAAAAAAGCTATCAAACAAGGCAGTGCAATAGTGACACTGAGAACACATTCCTCTGATGGGTGTGATGTGTAGCCTGGTACAACTGCCTGGTTTAGAGAGCACTAAGTATGGCACATATGCATGGGAATAAATGTATGTACCCAAATATATATGGACAGTATGTGTAAATCAAGAGCATACCTGTAGACAGATGCACGTGAAAACAAATAAAATACATGTCAATGTTTTAGAAATACTTTTCAAACTATGTACATACATTCACCTACACATATTCTCTGCAAGGGTGCCAACACAGGTGAGTTTGTACACACTTATATACAGGTACATTAGGACCCAACAAAACCCATGAGACAACAGCTGCATTCTTACAGATAGACACAATGATTTCTGTGGAGAAGTACACTGGACTTGACACTTAACTGTGCTGAACATAAAACTCTAGAGCATTGGACAATGATTGAAGAAAGAAAGACTTTACTCATAAATATTTATGTGGAGCTATTCAACACCAGCAAAAATGATAAGGACGTGCCACTAGAACTTCTGTTTTGTCAAAATATGGTATTAGAGCAATTTGGAAGTATGAAGTAAAATACACAGCATTTTAGTAGATTCAGAAATGCAGCCTTATTCCAAACACATCCATCATTTTACCTGTAAAAGTCAGTCATTCTGTTTAAGTGGTGGCCCTACTTAGGTGTAGCACTGTAAGTGGGCATGAAAATATATCTTTTGTAAGTTTGGTCTAATAGGGTATATAACTGAGGTTGCCAAGTTGCCTCAATAATAGCCACTTTGTCTAAAATTTTCCATTTCCTGTCTGTATCCAAAAATGGTTTCTATTTAATAAAGTCACCATTATCTGTTCTATACCTTGAGTAAGATACTTCACTCATTTTTGTTGAGATGAGAACAAAAATAATACTTTCTACATTTTAAGAAAAGCAGAGATTTTTCTGAGCAACATTTTAATGTAAATAACTGAAAAATTAAAAATTTATAATTTGTCATCATGATAGCCCCTACAGAGAAACAGGCACAGCATTATAGAAAAAAAGGCCTTGATTTTACTAAATTATGAGATTGTGCAAAATGGTGTGCAGATTTTACTAAATTTAGTAGCCAGCAACATACCACACACATTTACAGCTTCACAGTACACTGCCTAACTCAGACACTCTAGTCACATGTTACAGGAAATCCAGGATCAGAAATAGATGGTTTAACCCCTTCCACTCATTCATTTTTCATTACAATACTTCTTCAGTCAATTAAAACCCCAGACTTATGAACTGCTCTGTGTCCATGTATGTTCAAATTATAGAATTGTATATGCCAAACAGAGAAGTTCAAATTTAGTAAGGTCCAAATGAGACTCTGGCCTGATCGATAATTTGCAAGAATAAAAAAGAAATTGCCCTGAAGCTGTGAAAACTGATACCCTGGGTTCACTCATGTGCTATCCTGCAACTACAGGCACCATCTCTTAATCATCCCCATCAAGATATCTGTAAGATTTCACTGAGGCTCTCTCCCTCCCCAAGTGCCTGTGTTTGATTCCAAGGGAAACCAGTTGGCACAGCAAGTGTCCCAATCACATCTTGTGGTGTAGCTACAGGTAGGTGCACTTCTTAGGACCAACGCTATAAATCATACAATGCTTAAAGTTCACAGGTCATAGGTGTAGAAATCTGTCATTTTTATGTTCTCACAAGAAGGTAACTCCAAATTTTGTTCAATTTTAATATTTCCCAAATTGTTTCAGTACTTAAAAGTACACCCTTCCTCCTTTGATGGCCAATAGCAACTGAGCAGATAAAGCACAGTTAGGTTTTGTTTAATTATTTCCAGAAAAGAATGTATGAGAAAACATAAAATTAATAAATATTAATTAGGAAGGCTTTTTGATGAGCATTTTTGCTGTGATATGCAGCAAGGCAGACATCTGTTACAGATCAGACAAGGAAGGTAGAAGCATGACCCTCTAGTTTGCAAGGCATGGATTTAAATAGCTGATTTTTGAGCTATTCATCAAGATCTTTTTTGTATTAGAATTTGAACACAATCAAGAATGTCTGGATAAACATCCCCTCTCTGCTGCTTCTGTAAAGAAGAGACAGAGCTAGCTCACATTTTAAATATCTACAGAACAATCATTATGAAGACCTTATGCTTTGATGCTAGGTTGATATCACTGTGAATATTGGAGTCATTTGCAGGGCAAAGGAAGGAGCAAGGAACACCATCATACATTATTTGCATGTGAAAATGGAGAGAGAGCAGACACGAAGCAGATATTCTCACTGCACTATTTCACCTTCACCCCCACCTTCCCACACACTTTCCCGAGATTCAGGATATGTCACAGTGTTATTTTGGAGATGAGTGAGCTGTGACTAGTACGTAGCAGGCCTTTTCAGTAAAAGATTTTTAATTTTTACTAATACTAAGCAGAACAATCACAAACAGAAAGAATCATTTTGTGATGACAGTGATGAATTTCTTGCCATTTCCTCCATCACAGTAAGAAAGTGGGAAATACACCCAAATATAATTTCCCTCTGCAGATTTATCATCACTAGATAATATTTTATTGCTATTATATGAACACTGTATTTAGATACTTGTGCTCAGAGAAAACCTCCTCATTTCTGGCAATTTCCCTTTTTATAACTCTTGAATTCCAGCTAATTTCTGCCTCATTAATTTAATATAATACCTCACTGATGAGAATCTTAGCAGAAGGGACATGCTTTACAACATCAGTGCCTCTTCATGAAGAGAATGTAAAAAATAAGTATGAAAGCAATTGAGTCCAGCAGAAAAAGGACAAGAGTTAAAGCCTCAGCCCAGATCTGTTTATTTTAAAATAATAATTTTACCCCTGATGACTAAAAGAAACAAAAAAAGCAGAATCAGGAAAGAAAATTAATAATTAAAGATCATATTCCAAGACTGATTTTTATTTGTTTAATATAACCACCAGCTCCTCCCAGGGATAGAAGGCCAAGGCCTAGGATATATGTTAAAACTAATCCAATAAAAGAAACTCAAAAGACTACCCACAGATAACCATAGTACTAGTTTCAGAATTGAGAAAACATTAAGTGGCATCGCCACCCCAAAGCAAACCCAAGGTAGAAAACTCAACATCTCTCCATCCTAACAGCCAAGCATAAACCTGTTTGAACATCACAATCCTTTCTCATTCACAATATGCAATTAATCCTCTCATGTTATTTATATCCCTAACACCATTACAGATCAAGTATCCTTGGCAGATGAAGTCACTTGGAAAAAGCCAATGAACACTGACCTATCCATTTCACAAAAGACTGTGTGTCTCCTATGTCTTTATACTCATGAGGAGCAGCTGTCAGATCCACCTTTCAGTAGCTTAACAAGCACCTAGATCTTCTCTCCAGGTTCAGTAGCTGCTCACAGCAAGTCCACTTCCTACCCAGTCAGGGGGCTGAGCTCTTGCCTCTTACCCAGTAGTAGTCTTGCAAAATTATCTCAGCTAGAAGTCAGTCACTACTACCTAATTTTTATCTCTGCCTTGAATGGATTTTGTGGAAGGATTCACTGTAATTCCTAAAAGTGATTTTGCATTTTACCTCAAAACACATGCAAAATTCATGGTCTCTAACTTCTCAGTTAGTTAAGGAATGCCAGGGGTCATATAATTTCTTAGGACATGAACTGAAGTACTCTCACAGCAGAACAGTTTCATGGGTCAGGGAAAAGGGGAGGGACTAGGAAGGCAAGAGACCACAAGTTTCACAGTACCTTTCATGATCGTCATCCTCATGGCAATGCAGCACTAAGTACTCAGTGCTAGATGAATACTAGCAAAGAGCAGAAGAAAAGCAGGATCTTAGTGTGGGTCTACTTATATAAAATATTCGTAAAGAAACACCTTAGCAGATGAATTTTGCTGCCACAAAAGGAAATGTAATTATAGCAAGTGACACTGCCTGTTCAAAAATTCTGCTCACGTGCAGTGAACCTGTGGTTTCTTTGGCCCTGCTAGCAAATGTCATCCTCAGAAGTCAGTAAGTAAGAACATGCGAATCCCCTAGTGAGCACCTTCCTAAGATAACCATCACAAAGAAACCACTCCAGGTCTCACGATAAAGTATAATTGCTGAACTTCCTCTAATAGTGCTCCTTCCCCAGGGCTCTGTGAGCTGCATGCCCCCATAGTCCAACTGCTGATCTCAGAGCAATAAGACAAGAAAAAAGAAAGAGAAAAACCATAAAGATAAGTAATCTAGTCTCTAGTTCACTATCACAAACAAACTGTTTGTAACACTACATACATTAAAAGTGTCCAGCAGCTGACACCTACAGCCTATGGAAAATAGGCCTTAATCTGCAAATCCTTCTATAGCATTTTCAGCTTAGATGCTGACTCATGGATACAGAGAATAGAAGAAGTGGGTCTTCCTCTTGGAAATGCTACTGCTAAAATAAAGCTGCTGAAGTTTTGTGATACAGGCCATCTTGTTTCTCATATGAAACACAGTCATAAAACTAAATGCTACCACAGGAACAGACAGCATGCCAAGCAGATTCTGCTTCTGAAATGTATCCAAAATACCTAAACCCCTCGAGTCTGTAAATTCTGGCTGAAAACTCCATGACAATAAGCTTTCCAGCACTGGCACTCTGAGATCTGGAAAGTCATCTTCTCTCTTGGTCTTGTTAATTCCTTGATTTATACTCACTTAGCTGTGAAGCCCAACATAAGTCATATTCTACTCAATTACACTCTAAACTAGAGAATATTTCCCCACTCTGGTGCATAGCGTTCACCACAGTGAAATAAAAATAAAAGGCTACAGAGACACAGCATAAAATTTTATTTTTTTTTTTTGGAGGACTTGTTTTACCTCTCCATTTTTCTAGGAACATAGAACATAACATTGTTTGTATTTGAACAGGAAAATACTACCAGTTACATGCCTATCTGTGATAACTCTTATCACAAAGAAGAAATACATCAGATTAAGACCCGAAAAAAAACCACATCTGCAGAAATAAATTCCACTAATGAACCTGTTCTGACACTGGTATATCAGGGAACAAGATTTTCTTAACAAGATATGACGAGGACATAGCTAATCTTTCATACTGAAATTAACATTCCTAGGCCTGGGAAAACTTGAACAGTATTGTGGTAAGGCAAACTCATTCTGATAGAGAAGTAAAAATTATTCTGTATTCATACATTAAAAGTCTTGGACTGGTTCCTCAGTACTTGCCATTTACAATTTACTCCTAGTTTTCTTGCCCAGCACAGGAATCATTGCAATGACTGAGAATGGGCATGTTGACAGGTTTCCAAGACACTGAGGAACAGTCCTAAGTTTGTTTAGGAGTTCAGTTCTTTCATCAGAAGGATAGTATCTGTTTTCTGTCCTTATCTAGCCTTTTCCCATTATTATTTCAATTTGGAGATCAATTCCAACAGCAGATATCTCAAGAGTACAGACAGCCAAAGACCTGACAATCACAGAAGAATCAAGCTTTCTACTGAATCCAGGAAGCACGAATATGTAGCTGGGGCTTAAAGAAGGAAGAAGTTTTCTGAGGCATAAGAAGTGAAATTTTTTTGAAGTTCACACTTATAGAGAAGATAAGCATACTCCTTTGAAAGGCACCAAGATGATCACACATTGCAAAACAAGACAAAGTATTTGATTTATTGATTATTTCTGCGTGATCAGTTCCTTACACCAGCCAGTGCATCACTGCCCAGTGGTACCCAGGGAACCCAATGTTTCAGCAAATTTTCACTGTTTGTTTGTAGTGGTACAAAACCCACAGCTATGTGTGGGTCAATGAGTGCTGGAGAAAGATGACAGACTGAACTTTTACAAGAAGAACTGCCTCACTACTGTATGAATATTTTGTAAGCATAAGTTGAGGCATGATATTGTTACCAACATTTCTTAGAAAGGAAGTCCCAGTTCCCACATTTGTCCTTCCTCTTGGAAGCCTCCAGAGTGAAGGCAAGGCATTATCAGAAGCAGTTATGATACAGGAATCACTGATCTATTAAGTCTTTGTAATCCTGACAATATTACATATTAAAAGGTAAGTGTAAACTATAGCTTTTAAAACAGCAGTGATATACAAGGAGAAAGTATGATCTGGTCAACAGAAAAATGTCATTTAACTCTTCCTGTGTATCATTAAATAGACTCGTGCAAAAAAAATCCCCAATAATGACTCATTTATTTTACCAGCACTCACTGAAATAAGACATTTTTGTCAACACTGTCCATAACAATGCAAACAGAGGAAACTTTTCATGAAAACTACAGGACTAGAGAAAAAAAAAGTCACCTTGACCAGATGTCCATTTCAAATTCCTATTGCTGAAGGCTGATGAGGTTTCCACTGAATTTTTACACTGTAAAAAAATTCCACCCTTCCAAGCCCCACATGAAGCCTGTCTTGCCACATGACAGGAGAAGGAAGGTAGCCCAACAGTGTAGGATCCCCTTAGTGAGTGTGTTCTCTCACAGGGTTACATGATGCTGCTGTGGTCCTCTTACCCACTCCTCTCACCCCAACACACTCTCAGATATTTAACAGTTGCAAATTAGGGACCTAAAGCAGAAAGGAGGTCAGTGGCAGTCTGAAGTATGTGCGAGCTAAACATGATGCCATGGAAAAGACACATAGGTACTATATGAATATATATGAGAATTTACATACTTGTCCATACAATTTCCATTCAAAGCTAGCATGTCAATCAACTCCTTTTGAGTTGTACCACTTAGAGATATTTTGTCCTTTTAGAAGACAAGAAAGATACTTCATGACATTGTGACATTTTTGTTATTTTCAATTTTCCTCCAGATCAGCAGCTTCTTACAGGCTGGGAGAAAGAAAGATTTCATTTTAAAAACTTACCAGCATACCAGGTGCTCCACAAATGTAGATTTAACTACTGGATCTCCCTGTAGGCTCTTTATATTTTTTGTAGTGTCATATCCCGAGGTGATGAAGCTTCCCTAGAGAATATTTAATAGAGCAATTGCAAGAGAATCAAAATCATAAATCACCACTGAAACAAAAAGTTATGTAATACTTTCCTTTCTTTCTTTTAATTGAAATATTTCCCAGGTCAGCTAAGGAAATGAAAAAGACACTGGAGTCACATGTGGTCTCTCAAATATACAAGTTCTTAGAATTTTACACAGAATTCTTCTCCAAACAAATAAGTAATAGATGAACATTCATCTAAAATACGGGACCAAATTCTCTGCTAAATGTATGTTTCTGCAGTCCAATGAATGCTGCAGAGGCAGGGAACAACAGGCATCTCAAAACACCTTCAGGTGGCATAAAGTGGTATTCCCTCAAGGTGCTGCTACACAGCTAGCAGAAACTCTCTTCCTGTCTTTAAAAAGTTCAGTATGTTCTTTTGCTACAAAAAAGGGGAAATGCTTTCACTGCCTAATAAGTTTCCCAATAAGTCTAGTTCAGCTTTTGCCATGAGCCACATTTGGTCTGTTGGTAGAAAACAGCTCCTTACTGTAGACCTTTCTGGGAATGGATGGCTTGGATGTGAGGGGAGAACATGAACCATAGCAGAATTAGACTTGATCATCCAACCTTTCAACCTTCATAAGCCAGCAGAAGCATCAGAATCTTGCATCTGCATGTAACTTAGCAATTAGGCAATTAGGCTTAAGTTTGGTAACCTGGCCCATTATAAAAGGCATCCAGAACATGGAAAATATTTCAGTTATGCTAAAGAGCACCAGTGCAGCATAGGCGTTTTTGAACTGCTCCCCCCTCAGCGAGAGATTGTAGCTCTCTATAGAGCTCACATCAAGCAGCCAGGGAGTTTACCTGTCTTTTGAACCTTACGTAGCTTCAGCTATGTCCACAGACCAAAATATTACTCTTCAGAGAGCAACTAGAACATAAGGGTCAGGACAGCTTTTCTTCTAGATTAAATACAATTAGAAGGCACAAGATGTTCAATATTACTAACTATGGCACCCAGAAAAAGTCTCCTGATTGCACACAATCTGAGATCTATACATAGGCAAGCACCAACCTATCTACATTTAGATTCCACCATCTCTGTGCAGCAGTACCTTGCAATTTCTTTTACCATCTTATGAATGCATACTGTGCTTATTAGATGGTATCAGAAAGAAAGAAAAAAGTCCCCCCACAACTCAGTATGTTTATTTCCACATCTCTCCAATCCATAGAGTCATTTAGGTTGGAAAAGACCCTTAAGATCACTGAGGCCACGTGTTTGCTTGTCACTGCTAGAAGTATGTCCCTACATCACCCCCAAATCTAAAATGCAAAGTGTTCATACAAATTTCTCCCATATAAGGAGCAGTAAGAAAAATAGGGTAAGTTATTCCATCCCTAAACTTTATTATCTATGGGGAACATAGACTAAAACACATAGATGGGATGTGAACTTTCTTCTACAGCAGCAGCAGAATAGAAAGTATATTTTGTCTACACATACAAATGCATGTCATGAAGGACATGGTGAACAATTTTGACTGATTGCAGCTAAGAAGTTCTTAAGAAAATTTTCAGACATAGCTAGAAATAACTCACAATAGTTTTTGTGTTTTGCATGTGTTTAGTTTATGTCATTCATTTTTGGTTTGTTTTTTTTTGTGTTTTTGTTGTTGTTGTTTTTAAAACCCACTCACAAAGTTCAGTCATTTCAGAAAATCATCTTAGAATAATTGCCATACCAATACTATTCAGTATGCTCCTTTCCCTTTTTTCCCCTGATTGAAATATATATCAATTACATGCAATTAAATATATATTGTTTCCAATGCCCTTGCCTTGTTTCATTTTTTCATTTCACTACAATTACTGTGAATTTCCTTTTACCAGTCAACTTGCACTTTTCAAACAATTTTGCATGCATTTTATGCCTCAAAAGGGACAATACCAAATTTCATTGCTCTTTCAGAATGATCATCTCTGTCATCGCTCTTTACATCAGAAACAAACCAGCTACAACACTATTTTCATACTAGTCTTTGAACTATTCTAGACATAACTTGGGTAGGGGCCTTTTAAAGGGAAGGATCCTTGTAGTCTGCCCTGATGGGAGGCTATTGTGCATGCAAGATTTGTTCTGGCCCTCATCAAGAGTCTCATGATATTATGTACATAGGAGAAAGAAGATTCTTCCCCCCCCCCAGCTGCATGTACGTATTTACATGAATCATTAACTATAAAAAAAGAACTTCATAAGCTGCAGTGTTGTAAAACAAACAGTTTAACTCAAGGTAGGTACATAAGATGAGAAAAATACATCACATTCTCCAAAAGAATATGTCCCATCTCTGCTATATTGAATTGTATCAGTTTTAGGCTCTTGGAGGCAAGGACTGCCTCTTGATGCATTCTATGGCATACAGCTAGAGTGGGTGTTAAGAGCTAGGATTCATAGATAATACCACAATACAAATAATAAACACACATTAAGTCAGTCTTGATAGATGTAAAGGACAGGATCCATCCTTTATCAGATCATAACCGTTGGTTGCTTCCTAGTCTCAAACATTTTAGCAACACAAATCCTTTCCAGCCACCATTAAATAACACATTGACTTCACTCCATACCAAAGACAACAAAAACGCGCTACAGCCTTAGCTAAAGTAGCTCTAACAACTGCCATTTCTAGATTTCAGAGACTACCTGTCCAATTACTGTTAAGTAAAACAGAATAGCAGCTGTTACCCCAACTCAAATACACACAGAGACCAACAGAAATGCTAACAAACCTTTTCTTTATGGCTTCTTTCAGCGATCACATTTGTTTCTGGTCCTTTCTGCAAACAGTTCACCATCAGAAATACATTGGGAAACCATAGAGCAGGAAGAAAGCCACTCCTCCACATTCTTAGCCCATAACAACACCGTTCAGTTTTCCTTAAGTAGATGATGGCACAATAACACTGCACTTTGAGACTATCCTGCTTGATGCTTAACAGGAAAACTATTAAAATTTACCATAACAGCAGCAGTCTTAACCCATACTAAACACAGCTAAACATACCTCTGGAATAAGATGACTCTCCTAAAGCTTGCTTCTAAATATAGAAGACTGAGGAGCTAACACTCCATCCAGAGTGCTGCTGCTGCTGCGAGGAGCTTCCTCACAGGGATTTAAGCTCACCTGTTTGATTCTCTGCTGAAATGAAAGGGAAGTTGTTAGCAGAGGCTGTAACTAGACAGAAGGGAGCATTAGAATCAGCTGGGAGCTCTGGTAGTTAGCTCCCCACCCGAGAACTCATACTCTTCAGGTGTTTTTCACTTGCTTTGTTGTAAATCTAGTTTTTTTCACTGGTCTGGAAGAAGAGTGTTCTTGAGTCATTTTTATCTGAGAAACAGCCTTCAGTCCCCCATTATAGAAAAATGAAATGCTATTGCCTACATGTGGGATGTGCCTTTGTATCATAATTCCAAACACAAAAAAAAACCCCATAACCATAAGGAGAGCAGCTGGGGCACTGTCCTGAGTTCAGGCTTGGGTCAGTGTGACTATATCTTCAGGGAAACCACTAAAGTATAGCAATTGGTCACACCTAGTCCACTAAACCAAAGGTGCTCTGTTCCCCTATCCCAGGCAAATATGATCCAAAAAATCAGCTGTTTTATCTCTTTGTCCTGAGATGGTCCTTGCTTGAAGTAAATCCAGTAATGCCAATATAGCCAGTCAGAAGCAAGACACTATGAAAACAAAAAAAAACACCCCAATAATGTTTTTTTATATATATAAACACCTGTGTACTGGCAACTTAATTGAGCTGTGTCTTCTTTTGCACAGAGACATACTAGCAACATGCATACTTGGGGTTAAAGGAAAATGGAAGATCTTATTTAAAAAAAAATAATTCCCCTGTACTTCTCTGGATATTTTAAGATTGGTATTTTGGTTTGGTGGGAGTAAAGTCCTGGAGATGAAAGACAACAGCCAACCTTAATAGCTTGATTTTTCAAAACCTGGAAAATTAGAAAGAGATCTCTTACCAGCAATTCCTAATAACTTCTCTTTATTCTTCTGTTTGTCTGGATCTTCTGTGTATGTTTAAAGTTAAAATCAAGGCAGAGGTTAAAGTTTAGGACTTCAGCAGTGTAAATGATGATGAGATGCAACAGGCTGAAACTCTAGGAAGAAGGCAGGTGTAACTTTCAGTACCTCATTTTGTATTTCACTGTTGATTTTGCTCTGTTTAAAATTGAGATAGAATAGGAGTGGATGGAAAGTGTGGAAAAGATAAAGCTTTTGTCCGGTACACAGTTAATAAATTTGGAAAAGGCCTGGTGTTAATACATAGTCATTTTTTCTTCTATTTTTTCTCTCGGTATTAAACCATCTATTTCAGTCTAAGTATTGGTTCCCTGTCTGAAGTTAAAATCATGGATAGTGTTATGGACAGTTGAAGCTAAAAGTTAAACTAAATAATAAATGGATCCTGGAAATTTAGCAGAGTTAGACAGATTATTGGAGTCAAAGGGCTCCAGTATCTTTCAATTTTAGCCTAAAGAATAATACCCTTGTGATATTTAAGGTGAAAATTAAGGTTGGGATAACAATTAGAATTTGAAAAAGTAAAATGTCAGAAGTCCTGTACATGACCAGAATCTAGTCTACAAAGCTATGAAGAGGGTGATGTCAACAGAGCCAATTCCTAATGTTAACTGTAGGGATCAGTCTCATGGGTATAAGAAGTTACAGGAACTTGAAGTGATCAAGAGTCAAGTTTATATTTCAGTTCTTCAAAATACAAACTTTTAGAGATTATAAATAATGTTTGACTTGGTCCTTTTCCTCAGAGAACTGTAATTTCAGTCAGGGTTATGGTTTGAGAGATCTTAAAAACAAAACTGTTTAACTTCTACATGCTTACACAGTTAGAAAGAAGAATTACATTGACATTGGCTAGTGCCCTATCTTGTATTTTAGTTTGGGAATGATCACAAGCTACAGCTGTGGTTAGCGTTGAGACTGGGGTTAGAGCTAAAGTTCAAGGATCAAAACCTCACCTCTTTCTAGCTGTGTTCTAGTGCATCCATGGATTTGGAGATGGTTTTGTTTTGAAAAGGTATAAGAACAGTTTCCTGAGTTTGGCACACACAAAGACAAACTGCCTTTTTATGCAGACTATGCTGTGAGTGCACACCAAATCCTAGAGGTCTTTGGGGGCTGTACGTTGGCTCCTGAAGTCTTTTTACCTCAAGTCCAACTGCTATATATGAGCCTGGCCAAGTGGCTGCTTTCATGATTGCTGCCTCCAATTCCTTACAGTCTTTGTCTCAGAAAGGGTTTAACTCAGAACAATTACTCTCACCTTATATTTTTCTTTGAAAATTGATGTTTCCATTTTGCACTTGAAAAAGTCATCGGTAACACTAATGGGCATAGGAAAATATATTATTTTTCCCCATGAACCCAGGATACCATTCTTCTCATACCAGCTTTATGAGAAGAAGTTTAATTTGCCTTCCAGACATTAGGCATTGGCCAGTGTTCAAGGAAGCATATCCATCCAGATGAATAACTGGGTTGTTTCGGTATTCAGCAGCCAAATCCATCCCTGGAGAAACACCAATTAATATTTGTAAGGGCAGACATGAATTTAGGCCATTGGAAGAGACAAAAGTGGTGTATCTTAAGAATTCTGGCAGGACAAACCAGTAGATTATGTTCTACAAAACCAGGTATATGTAAATCCGAGATACACAGGTTTCATTGTTAACATACATTAAGAAGAAAAAACAAAAGCAGTTGTGTCAGATACAGCTCTAGTAAGTGTAAATCTCATAAGAACATTGCCAAAGTACCTACATTCAGTATCTTTCCTCACCTCATTGCAGACAGCACATGGATGGATACACGGTACAAATATCTTCATGTGTAATTTAGAAAAAAAGCCTGTCTGACTTGCTTTGGAAGTATATTTTAGACAACTCATAAGCCATCAATATCAATGCAGAAGCAAATACTGAAGATGGAATCTCTGCTGTCAAAGGCTGGATTCTTTATGGAGCCTTGTGGTGACTCCTGGCTGACCCTGGGACAATGAAAACACTGGGAAAACCATATGTTAGAGCTCACCATCTCCCATGTAGGGGAAAAGCATTTGGAAAAGGAAATTGCAGTGAAGGAACATGCCATGAAAAGGAAAATGTAATTGTCACAGGACTTGCATCAAGGAACTATTCCAGCCAGTGTAACTTACAGCATCCCTGAAATTGTAAAGAATTACTATCTGGACTTACTCTCTGGTTAACCTATCCTGACAAGGATTATTACATTTATTATTTGGGCTTTTAGGGATATTTGGTCACAATCTTAATGATATAAACTGTGGTTTCATACTTACTGGGGAAGACAATAAGAAAATTATCACTTTCTTTCTCTTGCAGTGGTGAAATTAATTTGAAAAACTGGAGACTGAAATTACATGCCCCAAAGACCACAGAATTTGTATTGTACTTCAAAAACTGTGAAGCAGTGAGGCACAGATAATTTCTGCATCAGACTGACAATCACCCACAGTATCCTGGAGTCACAGGGATAGAACTTTCAGTTATGTTTGCTGTCTGGAATACATCAATAAAAAAGAGAGCTTAGGTAAACATCACTCAGAAGCCAGATGGAACTAAGTAGGACACCCATATACACCCACAGGATTTCAATACAAATTCCAAGCCTGTGTCCAGCAGGAAGGCATCTGCTTGTTTGATATGAGAGCCCAAATATGAAGTTCCCAGGCATCAAATTATAAAGCTTTGATAGTGACAATTGGCATATTATACCTGCTTGAATTACCTAGCTTTCATTATTGCTGGCTATTGGACCAGAAAATATCACACATGAAGCACCTGCATTACTGAAGTATCTAAAAAATGAAGGATAATAGATATATTCTGCTATAAAATGCTATAAAACACATGACACCTAGGTCTTTTAAGAATATGCCTCATTTTTGGTTGTAATAAGAAATTTCTGAGCTGATGGTGTTGAACACGGGCAGCGTATCATGGAACAAATCCTTTGGAGTACATTTATGGGCACATCAAGAAGATGTTGATCAGGAACAGTCAGCATGCGTTTACCAAGGGTAAATAATGCCTGACCAAACTGTCTGCTCTCTATGATAAAATGTCTACATTTGTGGACAAGGGGAGAGCTGTCATTGTCATTTACCTTGACTTAAGCAAGAGTTTTGACACTGTCTCCCGGTAGAGTCTTGTAGCACAGTTTAGACATTATGGTCTGCATAGGTGAACAATTAGATGACTGAAAAAAACACGGATGGATGGAGGCAATAAGAGAGAGGCAGTTAGTGGTCATTCACCACCTGGATGGAGTAGACCAACAGGCAAAGCATTGCCTCAGGGAACTGTACTTGGACCTCTTCTATTTAGTAACTTCATCAATGTTCACTCATCTCCTCCAATGATGAGAAAGAGATGACAG
Organism: Actenoides lindsayi; assembly: GCA_025331215.1. Taxonomy (NCBI): domain Eukaryota; kingdom Metazoa; phylum Chordata; class Aves; order Coraciiformes; family Alcedinidae; genus Actenoides; species Actenoides lindsayi. Next base: position 18,907 of record WTSP01005656.1, on the reverse strand, counting down.
ACCTCAGCAAATTTGCAGATGACTAAATGAGGGACCAGCTGATACTGTAAATGGGAAGGTGGGCAGCGCTGACATTCAGAAGGACATAGACATGCTGGAGGAATGGGCCAACAGAACATCATGAAATTCAGCAAGTATAAATGTAAAGTCCTGCACCAGAGAAGAAATAACACCTTGCAACAACAAAATATGCTGGGTACTGACTGGCTGGGGAACATCTCTGACAAGAAGGACCTGGGGCTCCATGTAAACAGCAAGCTGAGTATGTGTCAGCAAGTTGCTCTCACAGCAAAGAAAACCAACAACATCCTGGGCTGAATCAACAGAAGCACAACCAGTAGATCCAAGCAAGTGATTATGCCCCTTCACTTAGAACATTTTAGACTGCATCTAGAATACCCTATCCAGTTTTTAGCCTTCTGATTCAGGAGACATGAACAAACTGAAGAAAATCCATCAGGGGGCCCTGAGGACACTCAGGAGGCTGAAGCACTGGCTCTACATGAAAAGACTGAGGAAAGCCTGCAGAAGAGCCAACTTCCAGAGGACTGAACAGCAGCTTTCCAATACTTGTGGAGAGGTCCTCAAGAAGACAGAGTCAGGCTGCTTGCAGTGCTGTATGGCAGTAGGATGAAAAGAAACAGGTATCTATCTCTGATGATATTAATTCCAGAATACATGCTTCTGTAGGAAACATGAAAGGAATCAATCCTCAGGTTTTCTTGAATGGGTAAGAAACCTTTGCATGGCTTTATAACCCACCATGCATTTCAAAATGCTGTACTCAAGGGATTCCTGATGGATGTTCCAAGGACTAAGAAATTTTTTAAGTATCCTGGAAATGCTTTTTTTCTGCCTTGTCCCGTTATCTGCAGTACATAAAGTCTAGGCGAGGATATGATCCATAGTTATTACATATATCTCACAGGGGTATAAACTACCAATTTTTAACAAAATAATTGCTTTCCATAGTCAGGTTATATTTCCTCTGTATAATATTTGCAAAAACATGTTATAGGAATCATTCATCAACACACTTTCTCAGCAGAACTTTACCTAAATAGTTTGATTTCTTATAACTATTCCTGTTTTGGGATGAAGTAAACTGTGAGGTCTCCGGAATTATCATGCAAACTATCATTTTCACTTTCAAGTTTGTGTCCTTGCTTGCTCATGTTACACTGTTTTCCAACTGTGAAGGTGCATTTTCTTTGCTAGCCACTAAGCTGAGAGAATTAAGATGCAGACTGTAACATTTGAGAAGAACGCAGAATCTTTTCAAAGCTCAGAGGAGCTCTGACCCTTTCTCTCCCACCTTGAGTTTGGTAAGCTTATTTTCAGTTTGTTTGTTTGTTAAACTAGGGTCATGTCTGCTAAGTCCAACCAACCACTTATCTAAGATCAAGTCACAGTGGAATCAGTACCAGCAGAAGGAAAACACAAGTAGAGATTTTTGATTGTTCAGAATTTAACAAGTTATGTGATAGCAAAAGCAGAGGCCAGGAAAAAACAAATCTAGTGATTTTTACTTACCTTCTGTAATTGCAGCCAGACCAATTGGATGAAACAAATGTTTAAATAAAGGACTGTAATAAGCATTATATCTCTTAGGACAGATACCACAATACTGAAATAAAAGAGGGTTCTTTGATCAGATGTCTGAAATCCACTCTTCATTGTAGAGAAGAAGTGCAAATGGGGCTTAAGTGGAACAGTACATTCACTCTCTGCAGAGAAGAGGGTTTCATCAAAGGCAAGCATCTCTTAAACAGATGTCCAAAACAGTGCTGTGGATCTTTTTTTGTTTATTTGTATAATACTACTCTTTCTGTGTGCTATATGCATATTATGTCGTAATTGGTAGCTACTCCATAATTAATACAAGTCCATAATTATAAGGTTGCAACAATGCAGTACCAGAAACTTAAACCATGGTGGGAAAAAATAACCTCACAGACCATCATAAAGCAAAAGTCTGTCTTTTGAAATATTTTGCTTTAAAAAAAACCAACAACCAATAGTTGGGGTGTGCTGGTGTTGATCTTCAAAGAAGATGTTTTTTCAACCATGACCCTTGGATGTTTACAAGAAGCTGTGCTATTCTTCTGGTTAGAATCTCGTAGCTAGTGTTGCCACATCTACACTAGTATATCCATTGGACAAGAAGCTGTCTGGCACAGTATGTATCATGACTCTATAGTTAATTTCTCTTACCTTTCGAAATAGAAAGGTTGCAGCTAAAATACCAGTTGTAGATAGTCCCAGGCTCATAATCATCCTCAGACTGAGTCTGGGATTTGTCAGGGAAATTCCTCTTTGTCACAAGACAAGATCATGCCAAGAACTGTGCTTATAGCTTAGCAAATGTGGGAAACAGTCAAAAATTGTGCCTTGGCACTATTTTGTTTATCATTAAGAAGCAGTCAATGATCTTAAAACACATAAAGGCACAATAAAAAAAGGAACATACACCATTTTCTTAATTTTTCTCAAGAAAAAAAGCATTAATAAATATTGTGGTCTACACTACCAGGACAGGCCTGTGAACTTCTCACTGAACTGGTGGTTATGAGTTGAAGGGGTCAAAGATCATATTATCTTATTTTGAACTGATATAGTTTCAATTATTTGAGAAAAGTTCTTCTTAATCTGCTCTGATAACATAAAGAAAATAATCCTATCCAGTCATCCACCCTTTTGTAGAGAACAGTATCTAATTTCTCCCCTTGCTATTTTATTCTCATATTAAATTTTGTCTTTTCCCCTGTTAATATCATAGAATCATAGAATAGTTTGGGTTGAAAGGGACCTTAAACATCTTCTAGTTCCAACCCCCCTGCCATGGGCAGGGACACCTTCCACTAGACCAATGTTACCTCTCCCTGATCTCTTATCTCTCTGATCTGTTATCAATGGATACTGTGAAATGTGGTTACCCTTTAATTGATTTATATCACAACTTCATTACACATATCTGACAGACTTTTCACAATGCCAAGCATGTTGTAGTATAAATTTCCATCTGAGAAACACAAAATATGTTTACAAAGTGTCAGATAGCATCTTCCTTAAGTTATAAATATAAAATACTTTAAGACATTTCTAAGCAATCATTTTGTCACCTTCATGACAATAGCAGCAGAAATTCATCCTGTGAGATTTCACAAAATTCAGAAAATTCACATTTTCAGTCAAGCTGTTGCACATCTTGCAAAGTAGAAGCTGTGCACAAGGTACCTCTGGGAAGCTATTAGCTCACACACTCCGAGCTGTTTTGTCTAAAAATTACTCTTCTTCATGCCTGTAGAATTCTGGTCCATTGAGCTGACACATGTGGAACTTCTAAAACAATGACATTCCTATGCCTTCACATGGAACAAATCTTTCAGATATCTTTTGTCTGAAACTCCTCTTAGTTCAATCAGCTGCTGCCCCACAATTTAATTGTAGATCTCCCAGATTTACACTGGTAGAAGTGCAAAAGAGATGTATCTAGCTCTGTGGACCCAGGCTCTTCTCAGTGACATCCAGTGATAGGACAAGGGGAAATGGGTGCAAGCTGGAACATAGGAGGTTCCAGGTAAACGTAAGGAGAAACATTTTCACAGTGAGAGTGACAGAGCACTGGAACAGGCTGCCCAGGGAGGTTGTGGAGTCTCCTTCTCTGGAGACATTCAAAATCCACCTGGACATGGCCCTGTGTGACCTGATCTAGGTGATCCTGCTCTGGCAGGGTGGCTGGACTAGATGATCTTTCAAGGTCCCTTTCAACCCTGAACATTCTGTGATTCTGTGACTAGATTTTCTTCTATAGTCAATGCAAATGTTGAACAGTAGATGTTGCTGAAAACTTTAACCTGGAGAACTTCAAAATATAACGCGTTATTTCATTTACAAAGTCTTATCTATACCTACAGAACATAATAATTGTTAAGGAATCAAGTGCTAAACTGGAGGAGCATCTTTAATTCAGAAAACAGTCCAGCTACAAGGTTCAAACCAGCTGGAGAAACAAACAGATTTATGCTCTTCTAATTGGAGTCCCATCTTGCTGCTTCCTCCTTTCACTGTTCCCCACAGTAGCTGGCACTTGAGTCAGTGGACTCCTCCAAACTCAGATGGACTTTATCAAATCTCTCACCATAATCTGTCAGGCACTTCTAATCATATTAGTGATTTCCCATCACATAGCACCAGTAATTATATTATTAGACTTGGGTGGGATTTTTTCTCCAATCTGATAAAAAATTACCTCTGCATATTAATAACTTTTCTATCATGAGACTTTAATGCAGCAGAATATCAATGAGGAGATGTGATGGGGTGGAAAACTGTTAATGATATAAAAGATGTTCACATTCTAGAATAGACATGTCATTCTGCAGTATTAGAAAAGGTTTTTTATAATGACCAAAGGTCTCTCTCCTTTTTCTTGTTTCATTTACCTTGATGTGGGACAACTGTAAAACTTTATTTACAGTTCATATGGAGAATGATTAAATAGCTTTCATTCTCTGTATGTTGAGCAGCACTGTAAATCACAAATGCATTCACTTGGTAAGAAGAAGTTACAGTGATATTGTCTCATCCTCAGCATCATTTGTTACTTTAAAACACATTAAGAAATTATGTCGAACTGTAGCAGAGACTGTAGTTTTATCTAAAATAAACGTATTTAAAAAGACAGATTTTTTATTAACAAGTCAGAATCCAAATGATTAAACAGCTTTCTTTCTGAATACCAAATAGAAATCAATGTACATTATACAACCATGGCAGCTGAGATTGTAGAAGATCCAAGGATGGCATAAAGACTGTGATTTACTGAAAATATTTCACCAGGGCAACAGCCATAAGATGAAGTCTAGTTTGCCCACAGAATACATGCCCTTGCTCTTTTCAGTATGAATTCAGAAAAGTTACTTGCATAAAGTGTAAAAAGGTAGTAGTCTTGTTACAAATCCATAACTGTCAAGCTAAAAAGAATTGTTTCTCCGTCTTAAGCAGGTGCCCTAGAAAGCCTTTTAAAACATCATGTATTGCTGCTCAATGGCAGACAACGTCAACTTTTTTTTATTTTGGCAATTACAGCAACTGAAAACCTAACTGCAGGACACTGTGTTTCTATAATGTCCTTACAATGATCAAGAGAAAACATCAGAAGATGTCTACGTTCACCCAGTGACTCACCCACAGTGATGCACAACATGTCAGCTTCATGTAGATCTTCATGGACAGAGCATGAAGAGAATATACCTCTACCCATCCAAATTATTAAAGGATGATTTCCATTTAACATTGCTATCAACGGACCTGTAACATAAAATAGCACAGATGACAGCTAAAGTGTTTGAATAAAGCATGTTTTTTGTTCTCTTACAGCTTTTTCTGTTGCAAAGATGCCAAACTGAACACAGGAATTAATCTTCCCAAAACAAAAACAGTGGGTTTTAACATAGTTTCACAAGTTACCTTTGGTCTATTTTTTTTTCATTTGCTGGATATAACCTGGTACAACTGAAAAAAACCAGAAAAATGCAGGGCAGAGTGGCTGAAATTCAAAAAGTAAACAACAAAATGTGAGAGATACGGCACAGAAATAAAAAGATCCTGGATGATATATACTAGTCACCATAAAATAAATAATAATAATTTAAAAAATCAAGGAATTATGAGAAATCATATCCATTCTATTACTTCAACTTTAGTGATATAATCTGAAGTTATTTAGCATTATCTTTTGGCATACTACCTGGTCAACATAAAACAATATCATACAGAGAAATCATTGCTTTTCTGAGTGACTTGCAGGAGAGATTAATGTACATCATACAGCTAATTCACCTTCTGCTAGGGAGTACCTGTGAGCCTAACAAAAGTAAATCTAGAGACACTCTGGATAAAATAATTGAACTGTTGTTGACAATCTGGTAGGAGATATTATGGCTGTAGACAGACACAAAGACAAGTCCCATCCTGATTTATAATATGTAAAATTGTACCAGCCACAATGGAGAACACTTATAATAAGTCAATGCAGTTTATAGGAGATGCAAAGCAGAACAAGTGCTTGCTATCTAAGTGATAGATTTTACTGAGGTAAAAATGCAAATCCAGAGAGCGTGCAAACACTCAGGAAAATGCACTTACACTGTAATTATTTATAGTGGGCAAAGATAAAAAGTTTACTAGGTTTGTCCCTCACTCTTTCTTGACTCTTTTAAAACAACATATTCACCACCTTAAGTCAGGCAAATACTTGCAGGCTGAGTTTGCACTAGTTCAGAGAAACAGGCAAGGGATTACATGTAAACTGCAAACTGTGAAAAGGCCTTGGTTGTCGGAGACGGCGGGAGAAAAGCGGCACTCAATATGAGCGATCAGGCGATTCTCGTTTATTAGAGATCAGAAGGATGCTTTTATACAGTCATCTTATCAATGGGCACACTT
>WTSP01005656.1:0-12357 GCA_025331215.1 Actenoides lindsayi | reverse complement strand
TGCCGAGCCTGACACTTTGCTTCAGCAGGCCTTTCCCTTAAAGATACATGACCCTTGTTTTCTAACCATTCCCAACACTTGGTCAGTGGCTGAGCATTTCTGGGGACACTGCTGCTTGGTTTAAGCCATCTCTGCTAGGAAACACAATTTAATGGTATGGATGCTTTTGGGCAGTTCCCTTAGCAGTGTGGGTGATACTTTACAGCTCAGTTTGTTGTAAGTCTGTACCAGTCTGTATCACACCCTGTAAGCAGTCAGAATGGGGGAAAGTAAACTTGGTTTTAAACTAAAGGTGTGTTTCTGGCACCAGGTAGACTTTACGCCTTATACTTGCACCTAGGATCTAGCTTTTTTCCTCAAAGTTTTAGTGGGGTCCTTATGGTGTAGTAGAGTTTATGCTACCTTTTCTGGCTTATAGAGATATTACAGCACAGGTACAATACAATTTTATAAGTGGGCACACCAGGTCTTATTCTGCCATGGCAGCCCACAGTAATTCTCAGTGATGGTCACGGAAATTGCACTGATATCTTGCAGTGGGGAAAAATGGTTTTGTCATGTCAAGTGATAGCAGAATTCTTAGTAACTTGGGATATCCTCTCTAATTGTTCAAAGCTGTCATAATTTATTTTACTGAAGTGAATAGCCTGTAAATTACAGCCATAATTTCTCTAATGATTCTTTTGTTTCATTCTATTAATGTGCCGATAATAAAAAACTTGTTCTCTATTTTTAATAATTACCTCTACTCTACATGGAGACTATGTCCAAGACCTGAAGAAAGTTCATAATAAACATGAAAAAGTCTGATAAACATATCAGACTAATGAAAGTTTCAAAGAAAAATGTGGAACCTCAAAGAAACAACATTATCTGCTGATAATGGTTTGGTTTGCACTATATACATAACCTTTGCTCTATGAATACATATGAAAAGGCCAAACATCTGACTTATTCCTAGAAGAATATGTACCTCATTACTTCATTTGATATTTGAGTAGATAGAACTGTCACTGGCTAGAATCTCTCATGGATGACTCATGGAGATATCATTCACATTATTATATGACTATTATTTTAAGGTTTGGAATAGTGAAGGATTCATATTCTTAAACTTTGTCAGAAAACTCTTCTTGCAGTTACAGCAACAATGTAACTGTTTAGAACAAAATTCTTGGACCATCTAATTTCAACGTTTTTATATATAGATACATAAGAATAGTTAACAGACAATTACAAATAAGATAAAAATATAACTGGGGAAACACAGAAAGTAGCTTTATACTGTAATAATTATTAATCCTTACACAACCCAGGTAAAATAAAAATCCCCTAAAAATTTTCGCTGAGCAAGTCAAACAAAAGAAAAATCACAGTCTGAAAAAGACAGGACAGGCAGAATGTACACAGGAAAATGAGACAAAATAAAACACCTATCAGGAACACACTGCAAGCCAGATGTGTGAAACAAGTTAATACAGTGAAGCCTGTGTAAGCTGTTACTCAGGATGCCTAGAATCTGTATTAGGGGAAATATTGGAAAAAAAAAATAACTGGGAGCTGTATGATTTCAGAATTTGGACAATGTAGTAAATGTGTCTGGCTTAAGGACTGTGCAGCTATGGGAGAAATTTGAGAGAGGGTGACTGCAGACATTGAAAGCACAATTGAACCAAACAATGACATTTTTAGCAAGTTAAAAAGAACTTCTTTTAGAATCTGCCACAATCCAGGGTTCTGTCTCAGTACATAAAAACCATTACTGCACCGGAAAATGTTAGCACAACAAGAATATCTACAGATAAGAGGACTGAATTGCAAAGGGGAATTGAGAAATATCAGTGTACAAAACATGGCCAAGTGGTGACTGAAAGATGTGAGAAAATGTGATAAGAATTGATTAGAGCAGACCACCAATCTATAAAACCCTGAACTAGAAAAGAAAAAAAAATGGTTCAACACTGAACAAAAAACAAAGTTCAAAATTAGGTCTATTATACTAAAATATTAGTCAGTTAATCTAAAACTAAAAAAAAGTACTTGAGAAAATACTGATAGGCTTCAGTACATAGTCAGACATGTCTGGTACTGTGTTCTTTGCAGGAAAAAAACACTGTTGCACATTGACTGACAGAGTGTTACAGACTTTTTCCTTTTTTTTTTTTTTTTTATCCTATATGTACATCATGGAGCAGGGAAAAAGTCTTTAACTCTTTTCCCCAAATCGTTTAGTATAATGTCATTTAGTAAGTCTGATATGACTTCAGCAGTGTCAGTGGCATGGAAACACAAGGGCTATCTATACAGTAATGGAAGTGCAGGCTCGAACCCATGTGTCTGGCTAAACTAGCCATTCAAACTGATTTGCTTTCCACACATTCGGCAATTTCAATGACAAAAACACTTGAGTTTTCTCTGATCTAGAACCCTTCAAGGGCTAAACAAAAAAGAGGAAACAGAGATGACACTGGGAAAATTATGTGTATATTTAGTGTCTAAAGCAGTAGGGAATCAAAAGTGTCAACACAAAACAGAAGGTAATTCATATTTCCAATTCTTTTTGTGCTTTTTTCTCCCTATCTTATAAGCAGTCTAATGTTAAGATCAAACATACTTATAGTAAAGTTTGAAAAATAATTTCCTTACGAGCTGAACCTACAATTCCCCAAGCAACAACTCAGTGTGACTTATATGACTTACTTCCATTCCAAAAATGACACTAAAAGGCTTTGAACAATTATTCAGCAGTGTTGAGTATCCATTACGGATACATTGCAAACATTTATTAGCCCTTTTCTGTGGAAAAAAAGAGGAAAATCTTTGAGTCAACTTGAAGAAGCAAGTAAATTAAAATAGTTACCTAAGCCGGAAGTTAAAACTCATTTTCTATATGCTTCAGGGACATAATGAAAGCACAGAAAAACCCTTTGTACTTACAGCATTTGGCAAGCAGCAGAGAAAAAAAAGACAGAAGCTGTCCTTCCTAGCGGCCACTAGTATCACGTTATCCTCACTGTTAACATTCTCCATTTGAAACAACAACTTGAAGGTGACAAAGCAAGTATGATCTTTCTTAAACCACTAAGAAATAACTTTCAAACTGTTGTCAGGGATCTTATGATCAGTGGAAGGCTTAAAAGAGCAGAATGCATGTTAAAATACTGCTTTAGTAATGTGCCAAGGGAAAGATGTCACACCATACTAACATCTAATGGTAGTAGCCACTACTAGTCACCTTGATGAGCAAGGATCAGCTACAAAAAAGATATTCTTTTTCTTAGTAACAAGCTTCAAATTAAATAAATACAAGCTATTGCTGCTGTAGAAACATTCATGTAAGGTACAGAGATTTTTGAAGATAAAGACATCACAGAATCACAGAAAGGCAGAGGTTGGAAGGGACCTCCAAAGGTTATCTGGTCCCCTCCACCTGCTCAAGCAAGGCCAGCTACAGCCAGCTGCTCAGGACCACATCCAGATTATATTTTGAATATCTCCAAGGATGGAGACTCCACAGCCTCCCTCGGTAATCTGTGCCAGTGCTTGGTCACCCTCACAACAAAAAGTATTTCTTGATGTTCAGATGGAACCTTCTGTGTTTCAGTTTGGACAGGACTATCCACTGGTACAAAGTCACTGCAACCAGTTCTCCAAAGGCAGTAGATATACATCCCATCTGTTCTGTTGGGATATTTTTTCCCAATAGTAGTAAAATATTCAGGATGAGGTCATGCTGTGTAGAACTACATTTCCATCAGAAAAGAAGAAAAGGGGTCTCCTGACCTTTTACAAAGCACTTCTCAGCATGATCTTCTGCTGTTCAAAATAACTATTACATTGTGAAGACTAATGTCTGCATTCAAACACCTTCCTTTTTGGGAGGAGAAGCTAATACTGCTGATGGTGTCAGCTCTGTGAACTGTGCTCCTGTAAGAGACCAAGATTCCTAAGGTCAAGCCACTCTGAGTTCTCCATACAGCCCTTACTGGATCCTCCTGCATAGTTAGAGCAGTGCAAGCCCAGAGCAACCTTAGCAGCTGCTTGGAAGATGGAAGCTAACTGACTTAGCTTCAGATATACACCCTTTATTGTTTGGTAAACACTGTGCCTCTGTCTCATAGGCAGTAATTGCCTTGCTAACAGAAAAAGGCTTCCAGTCTACTTGTAGAAAGTTCAGAACATTGCAGTTTATAAAAACAGATCGTTAGAAACTTCACAGCCAACAGAGGTTGTGCAGTCTTTGGTTATGTTTGGTTTCATGGCTCTTTAATCATACACCCCTCCCTCCCTCCTTTTCTCCCTTTCTTCCTTCTTCCATTTAATTTTATGTGGTGGAAATTGTGTTTTGTTTCCACTCTTCAGGGATTTCATGTCAGCTGAAATGAAAGAGGGACAACAATGTAGGCTTGGATGACTAAAGAAACACAGTGATACGAAGGAGACTTTCAGGTAAATCCAGATATCTGTTCTGTTTTCTAAAAGGGAAAAAATAAGGAAAATATTTCCCATGCTTATCTCCTGGCACATGTGGACACAGTTATTATTTTTATATGCTTTAATTACAGTAAAACATACATCCTGGAGATGCAGTTATGGACAGGACCAGACAGAAGGACCAAGTCACTGTAACTAACTGACAAAAGTAAGCATATCTTACTGTTGATCCATCTTCAGAGTTTGTCCTGTTTCTATTTGGGGATTTACAAAAGGAACAGAGACATCTCAAGAACAGTTGAGTAACTAAGAACAAAGCTTCTAGCAAGACAAAGAAGGGCAAGAAAGAAAATAATGCTGTCCAGCTCTTAACATAGCTTATTATTTAATATACTGCTCCTTTTGTTCAGTCAGAAAAAAATAATATTAATGTACTTAATGTCAGATAAAATGGTGTAACAAATATCATGATAATCTTAATGGATTTCAGAACCTATAGGAATAAAAACAGTTGCTATTCATGGCTATGGTATTTGCTTTTTTCCTTGGATCAAAATAAGATTCAAGGGTTACGCACAATGACTTTTTCATTATTGCATTGATCATTTAATACTAATGCTTCTCCTGAAAATTGGACCATTTTTCAGACATTGTAGATTAATCTTCCAGCTCCACAATTAAAGACATCATGCTGATGAATGAGGTAGTAATGCTGATTTACATTCAGCAGTTATGTGACTCAAAGATATGATATACAATATCTTTGCCACCTCAGCAGAAGGAGCAGGCAGGCTCTGAAAGCCATTTTCTGCCAGGTTTCTTTGTTATCACTCTCTGAAAAACCTGTAATGTTTCAGATAGCAAGGAATTTGCTAATACTAGAAATAGTTTCCTTGTTTATTACCTGTTAGAAAAGCAAATGAAATGCTTATTGATGACATCAAACCTATGGTCTTGAAGACAGATTATTTATTTTACTCAGAGCACTGTCACACCAGAGACAGAACCTGGACCAGTTTTCTTTCCTGCTACAGCAAATCAGCCTTGGCCAGAAACAGCTATTTTGAAAAGGATGGAACGTATTCATCTTCAGCTCTATTCAGTTCTGGATCTCACTATAGAAACTGCCAACAAATGCATTAATTAGAGTCTAATTCTGCAAATGCTGCTGACATTGGAACAGAGGACTTAGAACACGACAAGTGTCTATCATTTGAAACAAAGTGGTGGAAATGCTCCAAGAACAGGCACATGAGAAATGATAATGAATGTGTAAGGGCTTTCAGATTTCAGCTGTGACTTCTCCTTTTAGGGTAAGTCTCTTTACCATTTAGACTGAGATTTGCTGCTCTTTGAAAATCATCTCACAGCTTCCAGACTTGAATCAGAGTAGGTGGAGGGTGGAAGGAAGAAGGATGAAGAGGAAACTCCTACATCCTTAAGATCATACTGGGGATTTACCCAAGCCTAGCTGTGAAGAGAGATAGGAAAATGAGGCAGATGCCAGAACAAGCTGCTGCTAGGGATTTTTTTCCTGTTTCTCCTCATCTGGGCCCAAGACCTTCCAGTTCTAAGTCCGTTTGATTAGGAGAAGGAAACTCTTGCCAAGCTTTGCTGATCCCAGGAAAACAAGCAGCAGAACTGGGGAGAAAGGTGCAAGTGAGTCAATTTTTTTACAGCCAGATATGCTTTTAACAGCTGGTTCAAACAAAGGCTCTCTACTAAGGAGAAAACTGCAAATCAAACCAGATGTTCTGCTAATCTGAGCAACCCAATCTAGCTAAAGATTTCCCTGATCACTGCAGATGGGATAGACTCATTGACCTTTAGAGGTCCCTTACAACCTAAGCCATTCTATAGTTATATGAAATCTAATGCATTAATTACTTTAAAATTATGTGGTATGTGTTTTAGCTACATAGAATTCATACTGTGACCGCTCACTTACTTTCTATGTCAGATACTCGGCATTTATTTTTTGATAGCTATGTTATGTAATTCATCATCCAAGTTTACGGTCTTTATAAACTCCCAGATTAAATAATCAGCCTTTCTTGAAAACAGGAAAGAGTTAAGACTACGTTTATGGTTTATTAATTATGTACAGTAGAACACATGGAAGACCAAAGAGTTACAAACATTTCTAATTAATTCCTTAGAGTTATAAAATGACCATAAGTAAAATAAGAACTCCTAGTGAATGAACGGTAGGCTTTCACTTGGGAAAAAAAAAATACAGTTGCACCTGATGTATCGCTCAGTGAAGTTAGAAACATGCTATGTTAACACTGGGCCTTAGTATTTCCTGCCACAGGAAGCAAATACTGCCAATGCAGTACACCTTCCCTTGGACCTCACCAAAAAATTGAAGGAAATAGGAAATATTAAAGGATTGTAGGCATTATGATACCAACATCCTACGCAGCTGATTAAAGCTCTTCTTCACTGAGGTTTAACATCCTGCCGAATATCTCATCACTTGTCTGTAGTTAATATACAAAAGGTGCACTTTGACATAATTTTAGAAAGGATAAATGAAAGTGACATAAAGGGTTTGGGTGCTCAAGAAGAAGTATTAACATAATTGCTCTAAAAATATTTCAAAGATCTGAAGGTCGCTTGCTGACCCTTCATGTCTAAGAATATGCTGCAGTTGCCCTCTTGTCTCTTGACAATAAACTGTTCAAGACTGTTGCAATATCCAGACATAATGCTGTCTGCCAATGCCGCTGAAGTTACAGATTTATCACAGGATTTTCCTTATCATTCCTGGGTTTTAGAGATTTATAACTCCATTAATCATCCTTTAATATTAATGCAGTAAATTTGCCTTCATGTACAATGGGATTTAATTAGTAGATATTTTTTCTATTGTTGGAAGGGACAAGTCAGATTATTTTTAACTGCTGTTATAGGTCAACATACAAACTTTTGCAGATGTCTAACACTTAGCATTGCCCATCATACTGCTTTTTTATATACAGGGAATGCAACAGAAAGTTGCAGTTATTTTACTTCTGCACGGTCTTGTGTACCTGCTAGAAAGCACTGACAAGCCAATAGATTTCCCACGTACCCAAATTTCTATTTCGTTCTCAATAAATTCAGAGCCTATGCAAAGCTGTCTATGTCCCTCCTGCTTAACAGGGCCCTGGATTCAGAGGTTTTGAAAAAGAGCAACTGCTCCCACTAAGATCATTAAAAGATCTTGACATTCGGTACTTTAGAAAATCAGGAACATTAATGTGGGGCTTTTGTGAGGCACAAGTGCTATGGGGATTTTTGAACAGCACTGTTGTACTGGTTATACTTGATTCTTCTAGGGTGAATTTTGTTCTCAGTATGTAGTAATTAGATTCTTATTGCTAGTATGCATATAAAAATATATTACAGATCAATGCACGGGGATGAATTTCACTCCCTACACATGATGAATCTTAATTGCATTCTCCTTTGAGTGTTAGATCTCCCCATAGGAGAGCTGTGATCACTCATTCAGATTGGAGAAAGGAGCACTTTTCTGAATGGGCTGCATAGCAACGAAATCCTTACAGATCCAGTCAATAATGCTGCCACATACCAGCCTAATGAAACACAAGCTTGCATAAACAAGAACATATTTTAGATATTATCCTATATATTCAGTTGTAAGGAACACAGGTCATGCAGTTATTCTTCGCTTTGCATCTTCAAAGTACTTCAGAAGCAAACTAATTAATCCTCTAAGTAATTAATACTAATTATTTAGTAGATGATAATTATGGTAGTCTATTGCTTTAAACTAATTAGTTGTAAATGTTTTCATGATATACCATAATGTTTTATATACAACTGCTATGGTCTGCTGGGTTATAATGTGTATCTCATGATGTTTATTCCAAAACGATCCACTGTGGATTTATACGGCAGGTCACACCTTTTAACAGACCACACAGGTTAAAGGACCAGGTTCACACCACAACTCATGTGCTGGGATGGCCACTGCACTTATCCAGAACAAAGAGTAAAATATTTAGTCCTCCTTACACCACACATGGAAACAGAAAGGATTTCAAAATTAGGGGTTTGAGCTAAGTGCACCATACGATGCAGCTCAGCAGCTGTGCAAGGATGACCAGAAATGACAACTGCAGCCCTGCATGTGCTTTTTACAAACGCTGTGTAGGGCATAAATCAGCTTTAGGATTTAAGGACATATATAGATGTGAGCTTTCTTTCTTTTTCTTAAATTCAGGAAGGTCAACTGACTTGTGTTAGTCCATAAGCAAAGAAAGTGAGACTCACAAGCCAGTAATATGAACAGTCACGTCTGAGACTGAGAAGAAACAAGAACATCCTATGCTGCAAGAGGGTGGGCACTCTCTTGGGTGACTGGAGATACAGGCTACAATCCACCTTGGCAAAGAGGAATCAAACTGGGTCTCCCACATGCAGTAGGAATGCTCCTATCCCTGTGCCTTCTAGGCATGCTTTTGGCAGAGCTTTTCCAACAGCTTTCATTAAGTGTTTTCTCTCAGTGTGGTAGGCACTGAAATGCCTGTTTTGTAAAACCCAGCAAGGCTTAGGGATGAGGAAAGCACTGATATGCTCAGGTCTGCCAGGACTGAAGAATGCCCAAGCACATGCGGGAGACACTGGCATCTGTTTGCCTTTGAATATTGCTCTGACAGTAAACAGCTTAGCATCATTTCAATGGCAGTAGTACTTCAACGGCACTACAAAGCAAAGTTTTAACTTTAAAATATGTTTCAAGTAAGAAAAGCACTGTGTCAGAAATTACTTCATAGAGTTCTGTGTTTTGTTCTTCCCCTAGGGACTCTATAGGCTTGCAAAACAGATGATTTTTCTAAATGTCATCTCTAGCAGACAGAATCCGCAAGATTTGAAAGTCAGCCTGTCCTCATTGTACTTCTTGCACTATTACAAATAGTAATTTTGCAGTCCAAATCTGAAATTGCTATTTTTGACAGAAGGGAGTTCAGATCAGCTCTCTACAAAATCACTGATTTAGTACCAACCATGACAGAAAGTTGGATTCTCACTGCAAAATAAACATAAAAAGTCACAGACCACCAGACTACTTTTTTTTTCTTTTAACATACACTCATTTTGAACATTTCTCTTTCAACACAGACTTTCACCATTTAACTTAGTCCAACATAAAGGAATTGTCATGAAAATAAATTAATGTGAGGCTGAAGCCAGAACTGTTGCTTACTATTTACATATATATACATAGTATAAAGGGGATTAATTCACGGAGTTCACAGTTAGGTATTGCAATGCTTCTCTTTCACACATTACAGCCTTTTAAGTCTAGATAAACCCATTTGAACTATGTACTCCAGCCACCTCTTTAACACTTGATGATTTTCATGCACTAATTCCAGCTTCACAGACCAACATTTTGAACAAGACATCTTCTTTAAGAAATATAACCTGTCTTGATTTTACTACTTCCTGGTGATGAAAAAATATATAACTCTGTAAACTGCTCCTATTGTTAAATATCTTCACCATTTAAAACATACACAGAATAACATTCGCAAAATTCTCTCTCTTGACTTTTACCCTTTTGTTTTTCCAGGACTTTTCTGCCTGAGTAAAAAGCCTTTTCTTAACAAATGCTGTGCTGTAATTATATTACTGTCTTTTAAGCCTTTATAAATAGAGTCCTGTACTAGTCCATCCATTGTTTTATAGAGATCACATTGTGAGATGGTTGTCCTTTAACTTAAACAAACAAAACTGGCATGATACTATCTTGATTCTAATCCTTGAAATGTCTGTATTTTCTCATTATGTAGAGAAAAATCAATATTAAGGATCTAGAAAGCTCTTTTGCTAGCTGTTCTAAAACTCACTTGATAAAGGTTAGGTTTTAAGATGTTTAATTTACGTAGTTTTTCTTGTAAGGAAAACCATGTTAGCACTATAATAAAAATCTTAATATTTATCAATATATGAATAATAACATATACATATTATCTGTAGCCATATTTAGAATTTGTACCATGGAGATCAGTTGGACTTTTACAGCCACAGCTCCACCATAAGCTGAGTATGGGTGTTTAAGTGGGACACAGATATTGCCCAGAAACAACACTCCGAGGGGATTCTGTATTATTTTACTGTTTTTCAAAAATGTCCTATTCAATCCTTTCTAACATTTATCCTCAGGTCTGTAATACTGTACATTACATGAAGCTATATCAGTGGACTTCGTCAAATGAACATTTTCAGAGAAAAGTTTTAGATCACTCTAGTACCTTTTAAGAGTAAGTTATGGTTCTAGTCATATGATAAAACTAAATTGGAGGTAAAAAATACCATCAGGCGTCTTCCAGTAATTATTCGCTTAAGCTCACAAATGAGGCATGCTTAGCTTTCCTGAGTACCCTTTGGCAATCTGGAAGTTATGTTTTATCTTTGCCTACCTACTTTAAAACACAGTTCAATTAACTTCGTTTAAATGAAGTGTAAAGTCAAATTTGAATGCAGCTTCAGTGGGCTTCTGTAAATAGTGAAAAATTTGGACCTTACTTATCCTCTAGATAAAGCGTACTGTTATGGTGACTGTGTTGGCCTGAATATTTGGTTCTTCAATGATCTGCTGCACCCTGAGGAGAAATTACCGTTCAAAGTATAGCTGAAATTCCAGAGCCATGTGTCTAAGTATCCTTCTGGACTTTTTCAAATTATCTCCTCATTAGAAGAGTGTAGAGAATAGCCTGTGCATTTTAAATTACTCTACTGAAGAAACACATTGTAGAGAAATTTGGTTTTCCTCCAGATCTTGACTGACATTTGAAGAAAGCAGTCATCAATGAGATAACCAAACCACATGAAAGCAGGTGAAAGAGCCTGTAAAATAAGTGAAGAATTTTATTTTAAATTAAAAAAAAAAAAGAATTTCGCAGACCTAAGAAGACTTTGAGTAAGTGTGAATTATGCAGTTCATATTTTCATATTTTTGAAAAAAATCTATGAATTTAATACTGATGAATCCAGTTGGATGATGCACATTTTTGATAGTATTCTACAGTTACCAAAAAAACCCCAAACTTGTTGTATTTTATACGGAACAATGTGTTTTCACACATGCTTTATTCTTGGTATTTTAGGCTTTCTCTTTAGTTCACTTCTGTTGGATACTCAGAGAGCAGTGGGAAGCCAAGAGAACATTTTCTCTCTTATCTAGCAGGAAAACTGAGACTGCCTTTTCAAAACAATCCTCTTTATAAGAAACCAAATTTTCTCTGTCACAACAAGATTAAAGCGATTGTGTTAATTCTGCATAATATATAGGAGAATTTTTCAGCAAGCAATTTCTTCAGGAACAGTGAAATTTTGTCCTTGAATTTTACATCCCACACTGTTTCTATCAAATAAACATTTAAATTTTTTTCCTCAACAGTTCTAAAAGTAGTTTCTTCCCCTTCTTCCATGCACACATTCTATAATCCTGCTTCATTCTCTCGTGTGTCAAATGCTGAAGCTTCTTGCCTTTGCTACTCACTTTCCTTATTTTGTTCTAATTGCAGCTCTTCTATTCCCATCAAATCATCCTTTCACCTTGACTTGTCTGAGTATGTTCAAGGCTTTCTGACACTTCAGTACCAAACTCCTCATATTTATCTAAAAAGTTATATGTAGACCTTGTGACTTAAATATCTTAGCGTTCATGTCTTACTGCCATCCTCCATATTCTTCATAGAATCATAGAATTGTCAGGGTTGGAAGGGACCTTAAAGATCACCCAGTTCCAACCCCCGTGCCATGGGCAGGGACACCTCCCACTAGAGCAGGTTGCTCAGAGCCCCATCAAGCCTGGTCTTAAAAACTCCCAAGGATGGGGCTTCCACCACCTCTCTGGGCAACCTGTGCCAGTGTCTCACCACCCTCATGGGGAAGAAATTCTTC
>WTSP01005653.1:0-18635 GCA_025331215.1 Actenoides lindsayi | reverse complement strand
GGCGGCGATTCTCCCCACCCCCGGGCCGGGCCCTCCGGAGAGCTTGGGAAAGCGCGGGGCGAAGGCAGCGTCCCGACTCACCACGGCGGCGGTGGTGAGGACACAGGCCGTGGTGTAGGCCCGCGTAACGGGCGGCACCTGCAGGTACTCCTGCCGGAAGGTCTGGTACGCCATCTTAGCGCTGCCCGCGCCGCTTCCGCTTCCGCTTCCTCTGCAGCCACGCGCCCGCGCGCCTCGCTCGTCGCCCCCACTGCCACGCGCCGCCGGAGCCAATCGCCGCCGGCAGCGCCCGGGCCGTGACGCCGCTTTCTGATTGGTCGAGCTCTCGCTTGTCCCCGCCCCTAAGCCTGAAGCGGTTGGTGATTGGACGGTGCGTTATTCCTCGCGGTTTCTGATTGGCTGCCGGCGGGGCTGCCCTCCTGAGGGCGTTCGAACGAGGCGGGAAGCTGCGGCGGGCGGGCGAGTGGCGGCGGCGGGCGGGCCTGGGCCCCGGTCACCAGCGTTACTCTGCGGTACCGCAGCGGGGGGAACGCCTCCCGTGCCCCGGGTAACGGCCGCGGCTGCGCTGGGCCTCCTCTGGTAACCGGCTTCCCCTCCTCCCCGGGCGAGGCCTTCCCGCCTGCAGCCAGGCCCGCCCGCCCCGGGCCTGCGTTTCTCTCTCCTCTCCCTACCGCCTGCACCCGCCGCCATGTCGGTCAATCCCATGGCCTACGAAACGCAGTTCTTTGGCTTCACCCCCCAGACGTGCATGCTGCGTGTCTACATCGCCTTCCAGGACTACCTCTTTGAGATGATGCTGGTGGTCGAGAGCGTGATCCTGAAGAAGCTGGACGGGTTCCCCAACTGTAAAATCAGCCCCTTGCAAATCCGGAGGAGCACGGAGAAATTCCTTCTCTTCATGAAGGAGCACTTCGACAAACTCTTCAGTAAAATGGAAGAAGTGCTTCTGCAGTTGGTGTTAAACATCCCTAGCAACGTGCTCCTTCCCGAGGACAAGGTCCACGAGCAGTACCCCTACAGCAAAGAAGAGTTCCAAGCGCTTCAGGATGAGATCCGTCAGCTGCAGCAGCAGTACAGGGCTGAGGCATCTGCTGGACAGGCCCTGCAAGCAGAACTCAAAGAGCAGAAGGCCGTTCAGGCTGAGCTGGAGAAGATTTTGCAATGGTTTGATGGGCTCGAGAATATCTCTAGGGAGCACGGGACCAGCAGCTTCAAAGAAAGCTTTGCATTCTTGACACACAACTCTAAGAAGCTGCAAAGTGTGCTGAAAGATGTTGAAGAGAAAAGCAAAAGAATAAAGAAGCACGATCAGTTATTGTAATGCAAATTCTGACAAGGCAACAACAATAATTTAGACTGCTTGCTTCAAATGATAGGGGCTTGTCTTTCCAGAAGTGCCTCCCCTAAACCCTTTCTCCCCACAGCCTGCCAGCATCTGCACTTAAAGCTGTTGAACTGTCAGCTTGCATCTATCTGGGAAGCAGCAGGAATCCCTTGGGAAGCAGCAGGAATAAAAAAAGCCTGTAGATGTAACTCTGAAACTGGTGAGTGGGGGTCAGTTTTGGGTTGGATAATCTGGCTGTGAAGGAACCTTCCTGAGCTTGTGAGCGTTACCTTGGAACACAGCACAGCTTTTCTTTATTGTAAGGATTATAATTTAAAAAACCCAAACAAAACCAACAACAACAAAACCCCAAACACGACTACAATGTCTAAGCAAAAGCTGTAAGTGCATTTCCAACCTGACCCCAGGTGATGCTTTTTTCAGTCGCTGGTTTTGCCGCTGAGGCCGTTGGGACTTTGTACCATTTCCCAACGGAGCCGCCTTGCTCGGGCAGCATCTTCTGAAGGCTCAGCTGCTGCTCCCCGGGGTTTAAAAGCCACCAAGTAGGACGTGTAAAGAGAAGAATGGTACAGTTGTGCTGGAGTTCTGAGTGCTAAGTGAGGGGTTTCAACCTGATTGCTGTAATTTCAGGGTTTCTTAGCACTCCACAAAGAGGTTTTTTTAAGCACAGACAGTGTCCTGCTGCCCCATCGACCCAAGCCACAGGAGGAACCGAGCAACGCCATCACCTTCTGCTGTAGCTTATGTTGCTCTATGTACATATAGACACAGTGTAGTTGGGTTTATTTTTGTTATCCACTGTCCTTCTTCTACTGCATAGCAAAGTTTATCTTCTTCATGTTTAATGGGATTTCCTTGTAAACACCTTGTGAAGACCGATACGCTCGAGTTCTTTGAAGTCACTCAATGAAGCTTATTCTGCCTGTACTCAATTCATGATACATTTCAGTCTCTGCTTCTTTCTGTTGGCCACAGCAGGTTGGGAATCTCCTGTATCATGAAATATTGCTACTAATTCCTACTTCACTGGTGTAGACATTTGCAAGGCATTAAACCTGTGAATAATTTAGAAGTTAGTGCATTAAAAAGCCGTATCAAAAGCGTAAAATACACTTTGCAGCTCTTTCTTCCCTGACTTCTGAAGATTTGGTACAGAGCCAGCTTGGTAAAACCAACCAACCTCCTTGAACCCACATTGCCTCCGTGTGCAGCTGGAGGCCTGCGGGACGCAGTGGCCTCTCCTGAGCTCCTCACAGAGGGAATTCAGTTCTGATCACCTCTAGATCCCTGTCTAGAGGGGATGTTGGTCTGGGGAGAGGCAAGGGTTCGGAGCAGGGAAAAGCAGGGAAGAGGGCAAAAATTAACTTGCTTGTTTAGAAAATTACTCAGTGATGCAGAAGTTATCAAGTGTTCTCCAACTTGTAGTTTGTAGAGGAAAATGTGATTAACACAATGTCTGCTGTAGGTGATCTTAACCAAAAATGGGGGGTCTTTGCCATGGGTTTTGTTGCAGAACCTGAGCAGCCACTAGGCTGTAAATTGCCTGCAACTATGTAGCTCTGGTTTCATTTAATGCTAAATTGTAAAGAATAGTGTTCGAAAAATTACTAAGTAACAAAGGGGACAACCTGAACCCAAACTGCCCCAGAAGGTTTCCACAGAAGAGCTATGAGCAAGAATTTGAGCAAGGGGGGTGACACATCTATTGTCCCCCTGGGGCAGCTGCTGTCCGGACCTCCTCACTATATATTCTTTGGTCTTCAAAATGTCTGGTATCTTGTATGAGAAATAAAGAGGAGGCAAAAAAGCTGTGAAAATCAGCGGGGAGACCACCAGCCCTTGTGCTCGCTGTGCAGTCCTGAAGCAGGAGCTCACACCGAGCTCTTTGGTCAGGCCTCTCTCCAGCCTCCTGCATGGATTTTCTGGCTCACATGTCAGAAGCAAGTTTGGGCAACATCTGGTGCCCCGGGGCAATGCTGCACTGCAAAAGAACTGGAACCTGAGCTGAGCCTTGAAATACCTCAACACACGGGACACCCTGACTCTCAATTCAAACCACTGTTCCAGCTTCCTGAGAAGGTAAGACAAGGAGAACCTGGAGGGCTTCAGTGGTAGGTTCAGCCTGACAACCTTTGTGTCTCCAGATGGCATAATCCCATCAGGCATAGTTTTGCCACAACCTTGGGTATTCAAACTATAATCAGTCACATAAACCAGGACATAAAGGTTTAGATTAAAAACTAAGTCACCTCTCCAACACTCACTCATGTGGAGACCCTTCCCCCTTGGTCAGGACATTGACCAAGGTGGCTTTTCTAATCTGCAGAGCCCTTACCTGGAGTGGTGAGCAAGTTATTTAGCAGCCTGTAAGTGTGCGAACACGGGCGATTAACTAACACACATATAACATTTAGCCTGCTTTCTAACTTGTGTGCTTTTGCTTTTAAATTGTACCAGTGCATTCTCCCCCTGTATCCATAAACACCCGTTTAGTGGCATATTGGACTCCTAAACCTCATGGTCCAGGTTCTTTTCACCAGCCCTGGTTAAATGCTGGTGGGCTGGAGACAAAACTGGTCAGCTGAAATAAGCGACACACGGAGACCAGCAGATCTGTCCATAAAAACAGTAACATTTGTAACCTAACTTCTCCTCCTCAGTTCTGTTCAGGAAATCACTGTTAAGACTGGGAGCCTTTAACTGTGGAGGGGACTACACTGGGAAGGGTGTTGCCGGAGAGAATCCTTCCCAAAGAGCAAGGAAGAGTCCCACCAGCAGATCCAGCGTGTTTCACCAGATGTGGTGGTGCTGGATTGAAGAGCAACTGTTTTGTGAGAGGCAGTAACTCTCTTTTGAAAAATGCTTACCTATGAAACTCAAATAAGCATGAAATGTCCTTTTTTTTTTAGGCACACCTCCCATAAAGCGGTGAGTGGACGGGATGTCCCCGGGAGGCTCAGCAGGGTGGGGGTAACACCCACGGGCAGCTCGCCTCGCCTCACGCCAATGTCACGGATGAAACTGAAAATGCTGTCACAGTGTGAACAGCACCAGCGAAGCAGAATCGCTGAGCCCCGTCACCAAGAGCAGGACAGGACCCACCCTGAGCTCCTGAAACAGCAGCGGAGCAGGGCCGGGCTGCTAGCCAGGGGACACTTTGGCAGCAGAGGGCACCAGGAGACTTGCCCAAGGCTTCGCTCGCAGAAAAGCCTGGTTTGTTTTCTCCCCCTGGTTCCATAACTTCCATATGCACCAAGAAACATCAAGTGCCTCCTCAGATTAATGAGTTGTTTGAACCTTAATGAGCAGGAGACGCTTGGGCATCACAAGAGCCCACGCACGTGTCTGCAGAGAGCTGGCTCAGGCCGTGCCGGGTTTACACCCCCCGATGCTGCATTCTCCTTTAAAGGGGAATTATTCTCATTTTCACTCCTTTGTCCTCAGACCTCGGCACCTTCTCCTCTCCTTTGCACAGCGCCAAGGTCTTCACCAGCACCTTCTTCACAATTGGAGCAGGGAGTACTGGGCATGATGGTTGTACTGGGATTTACTTGGACGCTGCAATTGTGACCTGGTGCTCGTGTTGGGATTTCCGTGTGCTGGTGCCAGTATTCCTCTGCTAAAGCAGAACCCCCTGGCTCGTCAAACAGATCATGACCTCCAATAAATAAAAGGGATGTTGGACGTTCAGCCTTCCCAGTTGGGGTACATAACGGGGAGCACTGGGCTCTGGCAGGGCCGTACCCACACTGCCCTCGCACCCTCCTGCTCCCCAAAACGACATCCTGGTGCATGGTCTCCTGCCATTCGAGCCATCCTAACACACTATTTTCAGCTCCACCCTTTCCTGGTGCTCCAGGGGATGGTGTGCGAGGCGCCTTTGGCCAGCACCAGCCAACCTCGGGCACCGTGCCTGGGCGCTGCCGCCCCGCTCTGCCTCGGGCACCCGGACCCCTAATTGCCAGGGGGCCTCCCCGAGCCTGGGCAACCCCCCCTCGACTAAGCCCCCGACACTCATGCAGCCTTAGGGCGTCTGGAAAAGGCCACAGTGGTTTCCTTCTGGCTTCACCTGCAGCTGCTCATCCTCCAGCTGCTGGTTCCGACAGTGCCGGAGGGTCATTCCCAGCTCTGAATCATGCTCCCGCTTTCATGGGGCTCCTCCAGGTCCAGATGCTGCTGAGCAGCTCAACATACTCCAACTCCATCCTCCGCAGCCTCTCTCTCTGTCCTTGTCCCCACTCTCCACAGGCTCAAACCCCCTGCAGAGGCTGGTTGGGTGCGTGGGAGCAGCGGTGGCCACGGCGCAGGGCCCGTGGGTGACAGTGGTCCGGGTACCAGGCTGGGAGAGATGGGATGGCCCCGAGCTGCTGCAGGAGCAGGTGCTGGGACTGGCTGTGGAAGAAAGGGGAGGAATTCCACGTGGTTGATTTTAATGTTCATTTTCTCTAAGAGATCGCACAGAGCTGGAAGGTTCAAAGAGCCCCAGGCTGGGAGAGAGGTTCTTTGTAAGAGCCAAGATCAAAAATAAAACCAACTGCTGTAAAACATCATGAAGAGCCTTTCACAGGGGGAAAGCAGCCTTGCCGTGGTGCACTCGGGCCAAGAAACACTCCAGCAGCAGAGATGAGGTCTAAGGGGAGCAAAGCCACTGTTTTTCTTACTGGGATAACATGAATTCCTAGTCCGGAGACAGGCAGAAGCCCCAAGACTCATCAGGGCTGGGGACATCTCAGAGGCTAGGGAAAGATGTCGAGCCCCACTGCAGCTACTGCACGAGCAGGTCTTCAGCAAAACTCACCCCAGGGAATAAAAAGCACTCACCAGGTGCTGGGAGGACGTGCAGTTGGATTTACAGCCCCCGTGCATGAAGAAGAGGGTTGGGTGCAGCAGGGAAGGAGCCAACACCATGTCCTGGGGGTGGGGGTGTCCCCAAAATGCCCAGCAAATGCCTGGGGGTTCAGCTCCCAAAGCAAGGGGAGAAAAGATCAGTAAAAAAGATTATTTTTTTTTTTTCTCTTGAGCAGCATTCACAGCCCATTCAAGTGCTGGGGGCCAGGCACTGCAGCTCTCCTCAATATCCACTGAATGATGGTGTAATTAGCAACTGTTAATAAACCTGGCAAAATACAAGCCTGGGGCCGTGGGAGGGGGTTTACCATATGCCTCCTCATTAAAAGTCTTTAATTACAGGCAGGAAATGCCAGTGGCAGCCACAGGCTTCAATTGCTTCACCTCAAGGGTCAGCTCCTTTCCTTGCTGGCAATCCCAGGCTGGGGGCTGCTGTCCTCATCCCCATTCCTGTTCCTGTCCCCAGCCCCATCCCCATTCCCATCCCTGTCCCCATTCCCGTTCCCATCTCCATCCCTGTCCCTATCCCCATTCCCATCCCATTCGCATCCACCCCCATCTCTGTCCCCATCCCCATTCCCATTCCCAGCCCCATCCCACAGCAGGGCTGGTAGGACCAACAGGGCAGCTCACACAACACCATCCTGATGGTTTCATCATTCAGAATAATGAAAAAACCAACCTGTTAAGGCAAAACCCAATATTTTTTCACTGGGATTTTGACTGGCCCAGACTAAGCAAGAGCATCCCACTTCCCAACCCAGCCCTGAGAAACCTCCCCCACTAAAACCACCCTGCCTCCTCCTGCACCCCAGCATTAAAATAAATGGGGCAGAGAAAATGGGCATTCATTCAGCTCACTCTAGTGGCAAAACACTGATTTACTCAAGTGAAGAAACTCAGTCAGGGCTCAGCTGGCTGTTTGCTGGACCCCCCCAGACCTGCTGTAGAAAGGAACACAGTGGATGGCTTTTTCCTACTCATGGAGAAGAAAAAAAATCCAGAGATGTCTGGCAACAAAGGGATCACTTTTCACATATAAGATCCTTTTTTCACGCCCCCCCAATTAAACTACAGGGAAGAGGGAAGGTGATTAAACACCCCTGCTGAAGGGAAGCCTTGGAGGCGGCTGCACAGCTCGGTGCGGAGCAGCACAGATTCTGCTGAAGGGTGAAGTTCATAACGGGGTTACTCCCAGCTGGGGGCTGTGTCTTCTGAGGACTGATGGCTCCCTCTGCACTGGGGACAGGAAAAAAACCACATCCCTTGCACAGCCTTGGGTGCTTCCCTGGCTGTTCATGCTGCCCCTGCATCCATCCTGCCAACCCTGCGGGTAGGTTTCAGCAGCAGTTGAGGCTCTCGGGGCCAAACGTGGTACGACAAAACCTGATTCACAGGTTGGGTTTGCTCCACCTCGGTTGTGAATAAGGACTCAGGCTTTTGCTTTAAAATCACCACTCGTTTGTAGCTACTCTGTGCCCAAAGCCCAGGCAGCAACTGCTCACCAGCGCCCAAACCTGCACCTCATAAGGACACTCACCGGCATCTAATACCAGACCCAGAGCAAATGGCTTCTCATCTTTTGTTGGAAATGATCACAGGAGATTTAATTTCAGCCTGAAGAGAAAAAAATATTACCAATTTTCCTAATAGTAATAATAAACTAAACAAATTAACTAGAGAAATAATGTCAAGATTGAGCCTTTGGAGCTCATCTCCCTCTACAGATCCTGCCAGGTGGCGATGCCCCAAAACTGGACACTTTGGACCCAGTGGTCCTACACCCATGACCCCTCTGCTTGGAGCCCTACACCCACCAGCAGCTTTGATTATTTTTGTCCCCTTCCTCCCAGCAGCTCCCCAGCCCTGCACCTCACTGCTCACCCTCTGCCCGGGCAGCCACAGCTCCCGTACTCCTGCTTCTGGAAATGTTATCACCTCCCATATCCCTGCAGAAAGGAAATCCTCCTGCTGCTTTGCCTGGCTTATCCCTCCTGGGCTGTTATGACTCCTCCTTACACAACTCAGAATATTATTACCCCCTGTCACCTTAATTTCTAATAATTAGTATTTGGTATATAATGCTACAGCAGAAGTCAGCTCTTAATGAATGTTATAATAGGCACTAAATTATAATTTACCGCTCAAGAAATCCCTTTTGAAATGCAGCCCATTTAGGAGAAAATGAGGGGGAGCAGCTTTCAAGCCATTTACCTGGCTGGCTCAAACCTCAAACTGAGTCTCCAGCAAGAGCCTAAAATGACCAGAAATACATGGAGAAAAATCCCTTCCAAACTGGGCAGGGGCAGCCAGGGCCATTTACCGGCTGGGGACGTGTCTCTGACCGCATGTCAGGGCTGGATGCGTGATGGTGGGACCAGGACACCGCACCCCTGGGGAACAAGCAATTATGTGCCTTCAGTATTTTATTTACTCCCTGAGAAAACGCTGGGGCATTAACCCCCCTTGTGTTAATGCAGCATGGTGTTTGTGCATCAAGGAGTCCTCGAGGTCCCCATCTGCACACCCAAGCCTCTGTCTGCCCCTTACAGAGCAGGTTTCCTTCCTGCCAGCGGGTTCAGCCCCATTGCTGTGGCACTGGGGCACATCTGGGCATGTTTTGCTGAGCTTATTCCACAAATCCCTTCTCTGAAAGCACAAAGCAACGTGGTACTTTCCTTACCCACTACGGCTCGGCCGGTCGGGATCGCTGCAGCACCGAACGACCCGGCCTCAAAGGGGCTTTCAGCTCGTCCATCGCTAATTTGACCTTGGTGTGCCAGAAACAAGCTAGGGAACACAACTAGGAGGGGGAAAAAAAAAGAGGATAAAAGTTTAAAGTGCTGTTCAGTGGCTGCTGAGGGAGCTTGGCTCTTCCTTTTCAGCCCCTCGCAGACCCCGAGCCCCGGCCAGTTCTGCTGTGATTCTGGGAGAGCCACAGCCACCCGTCCTCCTCAGCACCCCAGAGAGGGACTTTCCCTTAACAGGAAAGCAAAGACTGGACTTGTTAGGAAGAAACATCCCCAGGTGAGAAACAAAGCTACACGGCTTACAAATTTCCAGCAACCCCCCTCCCTGTTTGACGTGGGGCTGCCCCTCGCAGGGGGTCCCGGCTCTATCCCGTGTTACAAGGAACGGGGCCACCAAGTGCTTTTTGATCAGAGTTCGCCAACTAAACAGCAGGTTTTTGTTTCAGGGTGGCTTGCAGGGCATCACCAGTCAGCACCTCGGTGTGCAGCCTCCTGCTGCCAGCAGAATGGGGCACTGGAGCTGTAACATCCCGGTGTGAAGAAGGGATGTGCCCCGTTATCCTCCCCTGGCTGCCGGGGGAGAGGTGAGCTGAGGAGCAGCTCACGTGGGGGTGTTTCTGTGATGGGAATGAGTTTGTTTCCCAGCAGACAACCACGGGTTCAGGGCACAAAGGAGGCTCCTGGTTTCTTCAGGGTGGGAGAAAAGGGAGATTAGGGATTTCCAAAGCTTGGCTGGAGACTTTGCCAAAGCAGGTGAAGTGGCTAAGCCCACCTAGAACCGACGTGAGTGTTCACCTGCCAGTATGTCCCTGACTATACAGCGACAAACAGCCCAGTTCTACTGGGAAAACACACTCCAGGGTACAGTGCAGCCAAGGTTCTTCTTTTTCCAGGTACTTCTGCTGTCTGGTCACTACCACGGACCTGGACCTGTGCGTGAGACCATCCCTTGCTGGAAAGGTTTTGGTTTCCCCATTTCTGTCCCCTGATGATAAAGAAAAAAATAAAAATAATAAAAAAAAAATCATCTCATAGGAAGGTGAAGACAATCTGGTTTGATTAACCAGAGGGATGGAGAACTGTGTCCCCCCCCACCCCCTGAATGCCAAGCTGTTCCAGGGGACACACAGCCGGCTGCTCCCTCATGTTCAGGGGATTCGGTTCCTCCTGGGCAGCTCTTTGCTTGGGAACAGGCTGCAAAGCTGTCAGGAGAACAAATAACACTCAGGACATCCTGTGAACAGACCAAACTCTTAAGCCAGGTCTTGGTAGCTCGGGTCCTTCACATTCAGACTCAGGGTGCTAGCGATGGATAGACCTGTGAATTACCCGTTGCGCTCAGCATCGGTGTTACCAGGCCCATCGTGCGTCTCTTTGGGCTGAACGTTAAGGACAGGTGATGAGATAGATGCCTTCACCTTTTTTTTTTTTTCCATTTTTTTTGGTATTCTAAGAAGAAGAAGAGAGTGGTGGCTCCACCTGCCTCACCTGGAGGAAGATCCCTGGAGCACTGCAGGACCAGCCGGCCAGCCCTGCCTGCCCCTCGGCACCGGACCAGCCCGGGATTTTCTGAGGTTTCCACAACTGTCCTGAGCTAGCTCTGGCCCAGGCCAACCCCTCTTCAAAGCAAACAGCACCTTTCTTTGGCAGCAAATGCAATTAAGACAAGATGACTTCACAGGCCAGGTGACAGCAAGCCGCTGTAACAGCCGGTGGTGTGGCACCGAAGCACAACGGGTCCCCGAGACCCTTCGTCCAGGGAGAAGCCCAAGAGGGAAAGGGCAGGGGCCAAAGGGGTGGTGGGAGCCCTGCAAGCCCCTCTTTGCTGAGCTAGAAGCACAGAGAGGCCTCGAGCAGCAGAGAGGCAGCAGCAAACACGGCGTCAGGAACCGCACTCACACCCAGCGTCGTTTCTCTGGACTTTATTGTCGATTTTCTCTTCAGTTCTAGAGTACAAAAGCATGCAAAAAATAGCCTCTCTATTCATGGTACATATTTACAGTGTAACAGCCACGTGCCATTACAGTACTGAGTGCATATACATCATGCTTGGGTTATAGCAGAGTACATACAGAATCATAGATTTAACATCAAGTGTAACGAGAGACTTAAATACCAACAGAACAGGCCTTGAAATCAGAGGCAGCAGCAAAATTCTGGCACAGAGGATCCCAGGTACGTCCTCAAAAGTCGCAATTTATTTTTTTTTCTTGAATTTACACTGTTTTTTTTTTGAACCCTTTGACCAATGGCTTGTGGTTCCTGACCGAGGGTCTGGGTGTCCACCAGCAGTGACTCTGAGCATTCCTGCCTTTCCTTCTGGGAAGGGAAGGGGAAAGGCAGCGACTGCTTCTCGCGCTCCTTTCCTTCCCTGGTCCCAGGGGAGGCTGTGTTCAGAGTAACAGGGTCATGGGATAATCCAGGTTAATTCAGGTTGGGAGAGCTCTGATCAGAGCGTGGTCTCCCCTAGGAGGGTCTGGGACAGAAAAGAAAGCCCTTGCACTGCTCTGCTCAGCAAACGACATTGTCAACGTGCCCTGGTAAAGTGGAGATGTTTGGTGCCCAAACTGAGTTGTACGTGCACACAAAGCCCCCGCTATCTACTTTCCAGTCTCCAGAATTCCTGCTGGATCCGCAGCATGCTCATGGATCTCAGCAGGAACCGCCCCCTGCCCGCACTGCAGCACAGTCCTCCTTGCTTTGGAAACGTTTCCACATTTACTGAGATCCCCAGAATGAGGGGAAGGGATCCTGCCCCTCCTGCCATCGCCACCCAGCACAGCAGTGATTGCCCTGCCTGCAGAAGGACCGTTATTCCTTGTAGCACAACAAGAACCCCAAGCAGCTTGCAAAAGATGCGGGCTCTACGCCTCTAAGTCACAGAATTGCTTAGGTTGGAAAAGACCTTTAAGATCAAGTCCAACCATTAAAATCACTGATGAAGGCACCCGAGACCATAAACGATCCTTTTAACTCCCACAGCCAGTCCCCCCAGAGACAGCGCTGGGGACACAGCAACCCTTGCTGTGGTGGTTCTGAAGCTCTTGCATTACTGCACAGCCACCAAAGGACAACCTGCAACTCAGCTTCTCCCGTACCCGACTGTGCTGCTTGGCCTAAGAAACCCCAAAGCACCAGCTATGGGATGTTGCTATCTGCAGCTGCTGGGGGGGTGAGGGGCTCCAAGCACTGGTGAGGGCAGCTGGGACCCTTAAAGAGAACCTGGGACTCTGAGGGGCTGGGATGAAGGACCTGGGCTCCTGGTTTTCTTGGGTGAGATATGAGAAAGCACCAAGCTGGATGAGCCCCCCCCCGGCCGCACACCAGAGAAATGGAGCAAAACC
The DNA here is from genome assembly GCA_025331215.1 of Actenoides lindsayi. Classification (NCBI taxonomy): domain Eukaryota; kingdom Metazoa; phylum Chordata; class Aves; order Coraciiformes; family Alcedinidae; genus Actenoides; species Actenoides lindsayi. The sequence goes on along the minus strand of WTSP01005653.1, from coordinate 6,348 downwards.
TCCTTCAGCCCCTGCCAGTGCTGCTGATGCCTTCAGGATAGGGAAGGAAGATAAAATTCCTCTCGCCGGCTCCCACCTCCAAGTCTGGCAATAAATGAGGATTTAAAGCCCATCCTGGGAGTTGTTCCACTGAGCTGCAATTCATTCTGCTCGGAGCAGCTTTGCTGTCCCCGCGCCGGGCTCCCTTCGGCCGAGGCCGTACACAAAAGCAGCTTTCCCACTCCCAACCCAGACGCTGCCCGGTCACCAGCTGCTCCCACCGTCCCCCTCTGCTTCCCCAGGAATATTTTCCAGGGCAGCATTTATCAAAGCACTCTCCCCAGGGCCCCCAGAGCAGGCAGCTTGGGTTTGCAACCGCCACGCTGCGAGGAGCCGGGGATGGGTTTGATCTCAGTGGGTTTGGCAACCGGAGGCCAAAGGTAGTGGGGGAAACAAAGACCTGCTGGAGGGAGCCCTTCAGAGGAGACCCCCTGCTTATCAGGTGTCCCCCCCATGGTGTAGTCCAGGGAGAAGGTACCCAAAGCTGCCTTGTTTTCTACCACCAACCCCCCAGGGTCTCTCTGCAGTGGGGAAGGGCAGCAGCTCCCGGAGCCTCCAAACCTGCAGCGTTCCCTCGGCACCAATCTCCCCACCCACGTGCAGCTCCGACACACAAAGATTTCTCTAACCTGCAAAGATGCCAAAAGTGAACCACCATCCAGATAGATGTTGGCCCTGAACGAGATACGGAACGGATGCCACCGTGACCAGTAAAGGACAGGCCTGACTTATCCACCCTTGAAATGGAGATAAACATGTCACTGACACGTGTGGCACCTGGTCTTTCAGACAGCCCAGTCTGAGCTGTGCAGCTTGCTTCTTGTGTCTCAAGGCACTGAAAAAAAGAAATCAATCAGGACAGCCCAGTTGCACTTCCTGCTGCAGGTGACTGGGTTTCTCTGGCGAGCACGGGCTCTGACATGGCCTGGGCTGGAGGGATGGTGCTGCGGCCAGAACTTCCAGGCCTTCCTTGTGCCCCCAGCGGCATGGACACCTGGGAACACCCGACCACAGGCTCACTGCAAACACCCTCTCTGTTCTGCACACCTGCTCCACAGACCTGCTCCTGCTCCAGGGCTAAATCACACGGCCACATCACATCTGCTCACACTGCGATTTCGCGTGGATCCAGCCCCAGGAAAACCAGCAGAGCCCCTGCTTGGTTACAAATGTCGAGTGGGATTCTCCACATGTCCATCCACACACCGCAGCACATCCTTAAAGAGCTGAAAACCTCAGTTATTTGCAAGCGTGACATTCACAGTGACACGTTCCTGCCCAAAGGGTTAAAGCCATGCACACAGTATTTCCCCGTGCCAGGCAGGAAAGGATTTTCACTTAGCACTACCTCCCAAACTGAAGACCTAAAGCCATTATCTGAGCAAGACAAAGAAATCTTCCTCCTGGAGATCAAAAAGAGCCGTGACTTTCCCAGATGAGAAATTTCCTTCAAGGTCTCCCAATCTGGGCCCATCCCCAAGCTGGAAGAGCCAAGCAAAGCTGACCAGAGCTGACCGTGCCATCAGGCATCGGGGGAAAGAGGAGCCCCCCGGGGACAGAGAGCCCAGCTCAGGCTGTTCAGAGAACCCCAGACTCCCTTTTCACAGGATGCTCGTGCTCCAGGACTAGCAGAGGCAAGCGAGGGTTTGGAGGGGGGAAATACAGAGCATATACAAAAGCATCTGAGCATGTGTACACCAGCTCTTCTAGCTGCTTGGAGGAGCCCGGCCATGCTGAAGCCACCCCCCCATTCACCAAGAGAAGCAAGACAGCTATTTAGCCACCCAGCTGAAGAGAAGGACTTTCCTGAACAGATAAAAAGGCCACCTTGCCAGAGATGTTTATTTCCAAACCAATATTATCTCTTTAATCTCTTCCTTTCTTCAGAGCAGAAAGCGCTCTGAGCTGCCCTAACCCGCAGATGAACAGGCCAGGACTTCCTTCCAGCTACACGAGAAGCAGAAGGAGCTTTTGCAGGAGTCCTACCAAGCCTTTGAATAAATCTGAGCCTTTCTCTTGCTATTTAGCACGGCTTCCACCATTCTCATTTCAGACAAGTTTTCAGGCTGCTGGCTGCGTCGCAGTACCGATGGTTTCTGGAGGCACAAAGGATAAACCCGCAAGGCTGCAGGTTTGCTGGAGGAACCGGGTAGGACACAAGCCCAGCTGTAAAGTTCTGGTTGCTCCCTGGACCTGTGGAAACAGCTCCAGAAGGATTTCCTTCAGCAAAAAGGGCAATTTTTTTCCAAGTAGATTTAGGGATCGTTATAAAACCCACCCCTTTTCCCCTATTCCCCTCCAAAAGTGAAGCAGCACTCCAGCCACCACTAAAGGAATGTGACACAGAGCTAATGTGTAAACCATCATTTGTTTGGCCACATTAATTGAGGCTGAGAGCAGCTTTCCTGCAGCCTTGCCCCACCAGCTTGCCACCCCCTTGGGCATTACCAGAACAACCCTAACAACTGGCTGGATTAACAAAGTGTGTCTCCATTCCCCAATTACTCTTACCACGTATTCAAATGACAATAAATAACCCCACGTTTAAAATCTTAGAGCTCTTTGAGCACCACCGGAGTGTTGCTAAGACCTCAGAAGTCCCATGGTGATAAGGAAGAGCACTACTCCCTTTTCTCCCAGGACTAAGGTGACCTCCCAAGAGGTGTCCTTGTCAGGAGGTCATTGCCCTGCCCAGGCTGGGGCTCGCCCAGCACTGCAGCCCAGCCCTGCTGCAGTCAAGCTCCGCCCCAGCGGCACCAGTTGGATAGAGCCCATTTCTCTCCAAACTGCAGGGCGGACACTTGGCTCCTGCCATTCCCCCAGAGCTGCTCAGCTCGGCCCCTGGTGCTCAGCAGGACCGGATGGCACCTTCCTGCTTCGTCCGTGGCACAGACCCGTGTGCACCCAGAGACCATCCCCTCCTGGCCAGTCCCTCCTCCTGCGTTTGCAGAGCCTCTCCTGCGCTCTCAGCCTTGCCAAGTCCCCGTCCCATCTCCACTCTCTTGCACCGGGTGCTCAGCTCCTCACCAGAAGGCAGCAGGGCCCAGGGGTGCCTCGCGGTGCCGGCCCAAGGGATGTGTGGTGGCACAAGGCTGATGTCCCAGGGAGTGCGAGAGCCCGCCTGGCACGGGCAGATGTAGCAGTTACCATCTGGAGGCCAGCGATGCAGAGCACAAGCCCAGAGCTGTAGCCTTTACAGGATCTAATGCCTTTGACTGCTTTAAAAGCTGAAGGTCTCCCCAGGAAAATACATCGGTGGCAAAACCATTTCCCAGCTTGACAATACTGACAGGAGAGAGGTGGGGCAGAGCCCAGGCTGGGGACAGCTTCTGGGCATCCCACCGAGGTGGCTGAAGATGAGGGGTGGGAGGTGGCAGGCTGGGGATGGGCAGCACAAGGCACTGGCAGCAAAGCCCAGCGATGAAAACATTGGGAACAAGCAGATCAGACTGCAGTAAACAGACCGGGAACACCAGTCACTACCAACAACCCTGGTACACGAATCCCCTCGCGTGGAAAATTAGGGACCAAAGTCTCAAGCCCCCAGGATTAACCTAAAAAAAGACAGTAAGATGATTATGTAGGAACCAAAAATGAATCCCATCCTTTATTTAAGCACTAGAAAATAAGAATCCAACCCCACTGGCTTCCCAGGGGCACGTTCAGACCCCACAAAGCTCGAGGGAAAACACTTGACACATATTTTGACGGTTTGATGTCACTGGATTTTACTCTCTGAGTGCAAGAGTGTAACTCCTGACTATACACACAGTCTTCGAGTCAACAGCCACTGAAGGAGCTGCACTTGCCCCTTCCAGTGCAATCTCTCCCCAGCTGTCAAACTGCAGAGATGAAGCTCCTAATCCCGAGTTTAGAAGCAATCTACGGATGAAATAGCAGCATCAGCATGTGCATAAAAGTGACAATCTTAAAGTAAAATTAAACATGAAAACCTTAAAAACCGAAAGATCAAGTTCTGATCTCGCTTGTGTTCTGTAGCTTTCCTTAGTCTAAAAGACCTCTGTCGACATTTGCCATCTTAGGGAGCAATCCCAGTTTGGGTCAGTGGTCAGGAAAAACAAAAATAGTCAGAAAACAAGTTTACAAGTATCACGTACATAATTGTCAAGGAACTAAGAGATGAGCAAGGGAAAGGAAATGCCCTTTAAATAAAATAAACCCCCCAAACCTGCCACTTCTTTCCAGCTTTGAGAGCAATGCCGGGGTGCCCAGGATGGGGTGCGGCTGAGGCGGGGTGGTCCCAGTGCCAGGGGACGGGGAGCGTCCCAACGCTCCCGATCTCCACGCCGCTCCGAACCTCGCTGTACGTTACGGGGAACGCAGTGAGGTTCTTCTGCTTTATGCCACTGCCCTGATAAAGCCATCGAGGCTGGCAGGATTTACACTGTGCAAAACCGAGGGGTGAGAAGGGGAAAAAAAAAGAGAAAGAAAGGCATAGAAAGGGACGGCGCTCACTCCGAAACCAAGATCCCATCCTCGGTTGGCTGATATCCATGGAAATTTTGCCATCAGCTCCAACGGGAGCAGGACTGTGTCCTGATATACAGAAGTGCTTTACCTGGGCATGAAATAAAACAGTTGCCCTCTGATAAAAAACCTGGCTCCAATGTCTTTTTCCTTTTCCTGGCTCCAATGTCTTTTTCCTTTTTCCCGACGCTTGAAATAGAGAATGCAAAAAAAAAAAAAAGCAAGGAGAAAGTCTCCCAGGTGAACGACCCCCGAGACAACGTTCGGTTTGCTGCGTTGCAAATGAAACCACGCTCATCGGCCAAGACACTCAACTACAAAGCCCAGGCGTGAAGCACAAGTGGAGAGCAGGAGAGCAAGGCACACGGGGAGGAGCGCACGGACACCTTGCACGAGGAACGCAGCCGCCCAGGAGGCCGGGCCAGCACCGCCCAAGGACTCACTCTTCTCCTTATCGCTGCTCTGTTCCTCCTTTCTGGTTTTCTGGGTCGGTCTGATTTGGTGTTTGTTTTGTTTTGGGTTTTTTTTCTTGGGTTTTTTTTCTTTGCAGGCCCCATGCTTGGTGATGAGGGCAGATGTGTGCTAGACAACAGCACGATGGGTACGGCAGCAGCAGCACGTGAGCAACCAGCCTGCGACAGCCCGGCAGCTTCAGGATGTGGCTTCGTCTTCACACACGTCAGGCAGCTCCGGGTCCCTGCCTCCTTCTCTGCTCCCTTCTTTTCTACACAAATAGCAAGGAAATGAAGACATTACAGACATGTGGCAATGCAAGAAATAAAGCAGGGGGTGTTTTTTCCAACAGGCAGCCCAGGTCAGCAACAGCACTATTAAGAGGGAACAGCAAGGAGCAGCCCATTGTGCTGGCACCACACAACCAGCTCAGCAATATCCCAGCTCGGTGTGCTGCAGTGCTCTGCAACTTGGGTCCCTGCCCCTCTGTGGTCTCTGCACCCCCAGACCGAGCTTTGTGTTCCCCTGAACGCCCCTGTCCCGGCTGCAGCATCACGAGGAGAGAGTGGGTTCTTGGAGAAAGTCATTAAGGTTCCAAATCATCTAGTTTGTGTTTGGGGAGTTCAGACGTGCTTTCTTCTAATGATTTGGTTATTTAAAGAGCAGAGCGATGGCTTGATGCTGTAACTGCTTCTCCAAAGCTCTGCTCTAAATGGCAATTAGAAACCACATGCTTCTGCCAGAACCCAGTTTCCCCCACACAACAGCGGTTTGATTTTAGTTCCTTTGAGTCTGGTCCCCAAAATCACTCAGCACATGAGAGCAGCAGTTCCTAAACCACAGCCAAGGTAACTTACTGTGTTGTACGTACACCACAACTCCTTCAAGCCTTGCTCTTAATTTTCACTGTCTTCCTGCGTAGAAGGCTTGAGCTTTGCTGTGGTGGGATGGGACAGAGATCATTGAATCACAGACTGGTTTGGGTTGGAAGGGACCTTTCAAGCTCCTCTAGTCCAAACCCCTGCACTGAGCAGGGCCATCTGCAACCAGAGCAAGTTGCTCAGAGTCCCAGCCAACCTCACCTGGGATGGTGCCAAGGATGGGGCAGTGACCACCTCTCTGGGCAGCCTGGCACAGGCTCTCACCACCCTCAGTGTCAAAAATTCCTTCCTTATATTCAGTCTGAATCTCCCACTTTTAGTTTTAAACCATCACCTCTTGTCCTGTCACAACAGGCACTGATAAAAGGTCTGTCCCCATCTTTGACAGGCCCCTTGAAGTCCTGAAAGGCCCCCAGAAGGTCTCCCCAGAGCCTTCTCCTCTGCAGGCTGAACCCCTCCAGCTCTCCCAGCCTGGCCTCCCAGCAGA
>WTSP01005651.1:18269-30618 GCA_025331215.1 Actenoides lindsayi | reverse complement strand
CAGACCGCATCCGGAGCCCGCCGCCCGTCCGCCCCGGACTCGGCAGGGCAGAGCTGGCAGCCTGCCGCCGCGTCTTCTCGACGGGTTGGTGGGACCGGCAGGAGCGCAGGCCTGGGCACTGCTCTGAGGAAGCTCGCAGCCATCGGTGTCAAGGTGTGAGAAAGGGAGAGCGGGGGAGGAGGAGCCTTGCCGCTAGTTGGCAGCCTGGAGTTTAACGCAAGCAACCCCCGGGAGGGCGGAGGGTGAAGGAGGTGAGCAGCCGCTCTCACGTCCTCCCCGGCCGAGGCGGAGATGCTGGAAACAGGGGCAGTCCTGGCCTGTTCCGCGCCCCGCTCCTTCCCTCCCTCCCCCCCCCACGGCGCCGTGACTCTTATTGCAGCAGGGAGACCGGGAGCTGGGCTGCCCCGCAGACCTCACCGCACCGCGGGAGAGGGACCGGCCCGCACGGCGAGTGAGCTCAGTCCCGGCTCTGTGCCTGGCCCGCTTCTTGCCCTCTCTCCTCCTCACCGTCGGCCCCGTCCCTCTGCCCCGGGATGCCTCCCAACCTTACCGGCTATTACCGCTTTGTCTCCCAGGAGAACATGGACAATTACTTGCGCGCTTTAGGTAACCCCACGTTCCTCATCCTGCTCCTTTTCTTTTGCTCCATTCTGTCTCCAAAAATGTCAGAAGTTGGGAAGGGGATGAAGGGATTTGTGAACTCTCTGGTCCTTCTGTCTGCTACCATCACTTTTGCGCTGTGGTGGGAGTGGGGAGGGAGCATCTTAGCTGGGGCTCTCTGACTAAAAGAGTGGCAGAGCTCTGCGGGGATCTTGCTAGAGGGGCCCAGGTCGTCCACAAATCTCGCCTCCCTCTCACCCTCCAGATATCAATGTAGTTCTGCGAAAACTGGTTTGCCTCCTGAAGCCCGATAAAGAGATCATCCACACAGGAGACCACATGGTCATCCGCACTATCACCTCCCTGCGGGACTATGTTATGGATTTTGACTTGGGAGTCCAGTTTGAGGAAGACCTGGGACCTGTGGATGGACGCAAGTGCCAGGTGAGAAGAACAAACACTGCAGTTTGACAGCAGTTTGGGGTGGATTAGAAGTTCGGGAACTTGTTGAGTTTTTGATTGATAAACCAGCTGAGAGCCCAGCCCTGAGCTGGCATGCCCCTGCAGGTCCAGGAGTTAAGTGTTTCTACGAGTAAATCTCAGCAAAGGGGATGAGCACCAAACAGCCAGAAACCCAGTGCTTTGGGACCCAGAGGGTACTATCCTCTGGAGCAAAGCCCTGGAAAGACAGAACATCAGCCCACTTGGCAGTACTCTGTTGCTCTTGGAAGCCAGAGGGTCATTCATCTCTCACAAAAAGCATCTGTTCCAAGGAGCCGACAAAGAGACACCGGATAGGGGACTGCATTTGAAAACATGTTTGAGAGGAACAGCCAGTGTCATCACAGGAAACCTATGCTTCCAGGACCCACTTGTTTTAGGACCATGTCTTCCCCTCTCCTCTTTTTTTCCAGACAACTGTCTCCTGGGAAGGCGATCAGCTGGTGTGTGAGCAGCTAGGAGAGAAAAGGAACCGAGGCTGGAGGCACTGGCTGGAGGGAGACCAGCTGCATCTGGTGAGGAGAGGTGCAGCACAGCTTTCTAAATCCCAGTTGCAGTGGGCAGAAGGGGCACTACAGCGTGGGTGCTGCGAACTCTGAGCCAGCTGTGCGGCTTCCTTGCAGCTCCTCTCAGACTTCAGTGCAAGCTCCTGGGGGGCAGCCACCACTTCGCACAAACATCCGCCTCCAGGGTTTAAAAGTTGACGGAGTTCAACGGAGGCGACGGCCCTGTGCTGCAGCCAGACCCGCGGGGGCTTTGGGAGGGTGGGGGAAGCCTGTGGCCTGTCAGGCTCCAGCCAGCACCTGGGGGGCAGGGGGGGCTGCAGCGGCGGGAGAGAAGCGGGGGATCCAGCCTAAACTGCTCTTTGCCCTCCTTTGCCCAGCGCATGACTGCTGAAGATGAGGTCTGTGTCCAGGTTTTCCAGAAAGTGAAGTGAACGCTCCTCTGGACAGACGCCTGGACGGGACCCTCCCTCCCGAGCCCCGAGTTGAAAAGAAACAAGAACCGAGCGAGCAGAGCCCCCCCCGTTGCAGCGTGTTTTCTTAACGCCCAGCCTCTCGCCCAGCAGCCGCCGGGCCGGCCGGGGTTCACGGCGGGGCCAGGCCTGCGGGGAGCGGGAGGCGGGGAAAGGAGGCGGCCGGGGTGGGCCGGCGCGGGGAGGGCGGCGGGCGGTCGGCTGCACGGAGCCTCCTTTCAGAATAAGAGCGGGGGCGGGGGGCTGCCCACCGGACAGGCCGGCCTCTCCCTCCCCACAGCTCCCGGCCTCTGCCTCCCCCCTGCTCCCGCCCCTCTTCCTGCCGTCCCCACCGAAACCGAACACCGCGCTCCCCTCTCCTCCCCTCGGCTCCCCCTGGGAAGCAGGAGTGGGCAAGGGTGGCCCTTTGTCCGCAGCCGACGCTATCCGTCTTCTCGCCTTCCCTGGCGATGCCACATTTTTCTCGGGATGCTCGATCAGGATGGACAGAAAACGGGACTTGTACTTCAGAGTCAAGGATTTGCACATAGCGGTGTGAAATCCGAGGGCTGGGATAAGGGAACTAGCCCCGTGCTCACTGTGCTGCTGATAAGCTCCCATGGGCAAGGAAGGCTCAGGTTCTCTTCCTGGTGTAAGAAACCACAGCCACCACCTCTAGACCCAGCATTCCTGGCAGCATCTCCCATGGCCTTGATAGCTCCACTGGTTTACAGCTCCTCTCTCCAATAAGAGCCCAAGAGACAGAACCAAAGGAGGTGAGGTCCCATGAGAAGCCAGACCTGTGCCAAAGAGGTGTCCTTTAATGACAGCACCTGGTGGGATGTGCATGAGCACATAGGCAGGATACCTGTGGTTGTCCCCCAGCAAAGGCTGAAGGGCAGGGTATGCAGAAACTGTAGCTGTTGACATCAGAGAGAATCAAGAGGTAGGCAGATTTGGAAATTACAGGCCTTTTCAAGCTGAGAAAATGCAGGTTTTTTTCTCCAGCCGCTCATCTAAAAAGTAGTATTTTCCAAAGAGCTGCTTTTCCAGGAGCTGCAAACATGACTGCTATGAGGAAAGCATTACTTCAGAACATGTGATAAGTAAGGGGTCAGCTGCAGCTATACATGTAATGTCAACCCCTGTCTCTTCAAGGTTGTCTCTGAAGTCATCCCAGGCTGCAGCATCCTATCAATACCCACAGTGCAGAAGTACCACTGGGTGGGACACAATCAAACCCGACAAATGATCATAGCCATGCCATTCAGCACATCATTTATCCATTCTATACAGACCTCCTTCCTTCTATTTTAAGAAACTTCTACATTATCTTTGTTGTAACATGAGGTTGCAAATGGCAGAGCTCTGACTGGAGCAGCTGAAGCTCATTCAACTGTTGCTTTCTTCATACTCCTCCATACAATGAAAGCCCTTCTGAGCTGCTTCTGAACCCTAGTACCAAACCTACTTCACCATGTTCAGACTTAAGTCTTCCAGACTGTGTGATCAACAGCTAATCCACTCATTTCAGGCCCTGCAACACAAGCTGGTAAAAACTTTCATTTTCTGAGCCTGTATTCTGGTTTGATGGTAGACAGCTATTGCCTTCAGGTGGTTAGTTGGACTCTTCCACCGGCATGCCAGTCATCCACATAATTGTCATGTAAGCCTCTGAGGTGATATGCTGAGTGGATTCCTTCTGACTGGTTGCCAAATGTCATATACCCATGACAGCCTCTCATCTTGAGAAAGCAATCCAGAACTATTGATAGGAATCACACCCACTTGATACCCACACTCATAATAATCAGAAGAGATAGTATTCCAATCTATTCTAGGGCTTCAGTTAGTAACTACCAGCACTAATAATTCACTCTTTTTTCTTTTGTAATCATGCTATAGGTATGATGCCTTAGTCAGATGGTGACTTTGTACAGCGGTACCGTAACACTTAGACATGAGCCTGTAGGAGGTGAGGATGATAGTGTAAGGCTGGGGATAAGGTGTGATATTGTGAAGACACTGTCTGTTCTTGCCCCTTGCTGAGTGGCTAGTGCTGCAGAACTACATCCTTTCTGGGGTATTACACTTGGCTTTGCTCCTTGATTTAGAAGACAGACTACCAAGATGATGAGGATGATCACCATCTCACACATGGGGGAAACCCCACTCTTAGAGTCTTGAGCCTTCTTTTGGTGTAGGTCATTGTATCCGTACCGGAACATCTTGATCCATAGTTGCGTCCCTCTGGCACGCCACTATCTATTGTTGTGCTGCACTGGAGATCACAGTACTCGCTCCCACGTCTGGACCTGCACGGGGGAATCGGGCAGTCAGCCAGGCTTAGCCAGCTCCTTGTTGTCTGGCGAGCGATATCAGGAACCAAACAACAAAAGGACACCTCAAGGACGGGATGAGGGAGCTGAAGATTGACGAAGTAACGACCACCAGAGGTGCCCCAAGACCCCCACACGTGCAACAGGGGGGATGCCTGCTGTTAGCCACAGTGGGTAGAAAAATGCTGTTCAGCCTCTGTGCATGTGCTGGTCACCCATGTACCGATGCCAGAGCAGACTCTGCATCCCCTCCAGGAGAGCTATAAATAGCCCGCTGCTGCGGGGAGAGGGGGAGATTCAAACTCATTTTCGGAAGGTCAACCTGATGCACACCTTGATGCAGCGGATGCCCTGCAGAAGGTGTTAGGACCTATCGACTCCCCTTCCTGAGCACCGTGCTACGTGCCCTCCTCACGCTCAGCAGTTTGTCTGCCACCTTGGAGTCGGTATGTATATGGGGATGTGAGGTAACGAGTTGGGTTTGCTTGAATAACATTGCTTTTGCTTATTAGTTGTGTGTGAGTGCTTGAATAAAATCGGTTTTGCTTATTAGCTGTGTGCGTGGACACCGTCCTTTGTGAAATGGGAATCCTTCATGAACCAGGACAGTCATCTTTTCCATATCTGCCAGACCTGCAGGAGTGACATTTGTTTGAAAAAGTGGTAAGCCATTAGATTGCACAGATCTGGCTGAGCGAAGCCCAAGCCAAATGACTAGTGGCAGAGTATCCCCAAAAGGCTGGGATGAGTTAGTCAAACCAAGGGGTTGAAGGTAGAGTGCCCTGGGAAAGCAGCTGTTTACAGGTGACCCTGGGTCTGTGGCCCTGATGTTCTGTAGGGTAGGTGGTAGGAGGCCCAACAAAGCTATTTCTCTGTCCTCCTTGCTTCACGTTTGAGAATAAAGTATCCAACTCATCTTTCCCTTCTCAGTGCATGAGAGGGTCTGCACGTCAGAGGATGATCTCATGGCTGCTGAGGCTGTGGAGCCGGTCTCTTTCCAATGACCTCCTGCAACACACTGTATTCAAAGCAGGAGTCTCTCTCCATGAGAAGATGCTGGCATCTTTGATGATCTACAGTTTCTTTGCTCTGCTCTGATATTGTCTGGATTTATCATCCAGCCTTCCTGCAACCCAGCTGAGTCAAGCAGGCAGCACACATACTTTTGTAGCTGTGAATTATTCCTACTGTTTCAATGCAAGAAACTTGCTAATTTCTCTGAAGCCACCCATAATTCTAAAGGAAAACACTAAAACGGTGTTTTACCTCTAACACCAAAGTCTGAGAGCCAAGTAATTATAAGCATAATGAATCTAGAGTTACATAATATATGTCTCAGGCACTATGTTGATAAAAGCCTGAAATGTTTGTAAATTACTATATTTTCTCATTTTCCCACTAAATACTGGAGGCCTTATCTATCTTGTTTCTCCTCAGAATGCTTGCAGAACAAACAGCAAGAAGGGTCCTTGAAAAGGAACTTGTTCTCAGAATGCTTTTAATTCTATAGGCTTGTTTATTTTTCTTAATATCTATTTAACTCAAGTGTCAGAAGTTTCTTTCTTTTCCTGAAGAAGCTCCCAGTTCCCATCCCCAGAAATAGACTCTGAAATGCTCTTCAGCAAGCCAGAACACAGAAAACGTGGCTTTTTTGACAGTTTGATTTTTTTTTTTTAACTTTAAATTAATTTGTTAATGCTAAAATTTCTGGTCTTCTTCCTACACAATAAAACTACCCAGAAGGAGTGGGGGAAGACTTCCTAGGAGGACATCTTTAGGGGAGAACAAACTGAGAGCAGCTGCTGGATTGCCGATGAAGCCCTAGGAAGGGTATCTAGCAATCGTTTTCCCACCTTCTCGCCTAGAAGAGACAGCTCGGCTCTGCCTGGCTAGCATGTGGCAGGCCCCCCAAAAGCCCTCCCCGGTGCGTTCGCCTGGCCGGGGGGACCGGGGGCTGGGCGGCAGCTCGGCAGCAGAGGGCAGCAGGAGCCGGCAGCCTGAGCCGGTGCCAGGCCGTCTGTAGCCGGGCTCTCTCCCCTCTCTCCCCTCCCTCTGCCTCTCCCCACCTACCCCACCGGCCGCCTCGCTTCCCGCTGACCGGGACTCCGGCGGGAGCAGCGGGGAGGACGGGTGCACGGCCATGTGAGTCTGGGCAGCTGGGGCGGGAGGCGACGCAGCCCCATCTGTGGCGGGGAGGGGGCGGGAGGGTTAGACCAGCCCAGGGAGGAGAAGAGGTCAAAGGGGCTGAGCTCATGCTCGCCGTCCCTCTATCGAAGCGTTGCTAGCACATCGGGTTAAGGAAGAAGGATCTGCCCTGGGGGATGTTTTCTTGAGATACGGGCAGTGAGATTGCTTTGGGGGAACACTAATAGTCCCGTTCCCCGGGGGAGAAGAGGGGAGAGCTGCGGAACGAAAAAAAACCCATGAGTGCCAACTTTGGGGGGAGAGAATTCAAGGCATGACTGGGTAAAGGGCTGCCCAGGAGGCACTGCAGGATTGCTCCTTAGCAAACTGAGCGTGAAATCTTCGGATGCACGCTAAATGAACTGGCCGAAGATCTAGCAGTAACCAAAAATGACTTGCTGGCCCAGAGCCAAAGGGAACCAAAGTTCCCCTGGTTCTAAGGGACCCAGCCCCATAACTGCAGGGAACAAGCAGATGTTGCTCATGGGATTCATTTGTGCTCCTTCAGGCTTCTTCCTGGGTTGATGATTCTCTTTGGCTGGGTCACAATGCCTTGCTGGAACCTGGGTAGTGCTAGTGTCTTCACTTCAGCTGTTCTTCTTGTTCCTGGGTGATCCAAGCCAGAAGCTGTATCTACAACTAGGCCTTCCATTAGACAGTGCACAAGTCGCTTGTGAAGTCTCCCCTGGTTTTGTATGATGTAATTTTGTGCAGTGTCATAATTTATTTGTCATATTCACAGGTATGTTCTTTTCCTCCTGCGGGTCTTCCTCTTTTCTGGAGTGGTCAGTTCCAGCCCAGTCCCAAGAAACCTTTTTGGGGAGATCAGATCTCCTGGTTATCCCAAGCCATATCCCAACAATAACATCAGCATCTGGGATATCCACGTCCCAAAAGGCTATGTGGTGAAGCTGACCTTCAGATATTTTGACCTGGAGCCATCTGAGTCCTGCTTCTATGACTATGTTAACGTATGTGCATAGATGACCTGGGCCAGGGGGTGGCTGGAGATGGGAATCTAGTGGCCACCACATGCTGTGGCTCTTCATTCACCAGTCCTCATGTTTCTCACAAAGGAAAGGGAAGGAGTTGAGGATAAAAATGGGTGGAGCGGGTTCTAGTAACTCATGGCTGGGTAATAATAATGCTTAGAGCAGACTGAATTTTATGAGTCTACAGTCATTTCCCCTTCACCTCGACAGATCAAAGCAGACAAGAAGAACTTGGGCCGATACTGTGGCCAGCTTGGGTCAAACACAGGCAATCACCCAGGAAGAAAAAACTTTGTATCTAAGGGGAACAGGATGCGCCTGGCATTTCACTCAGATTTCACCAATGAAGACAATGGCACAGTGATTCCTTACAGGGGCTTCCTGGCCTATTACCAAGCTGTGGGTGAGTAGGCAATACCCTCAGCATGCAAAAAGAGGCCTCTGTGGCTCCAACCAATCTTCCTCCTTGTCAGGCAAATAATCTATAAGCAAGGATACAGATCTCTATGTACTTTCGGCATACAGTAGAGAGATTTTACACTTACCTTCCCTTGTCCCTGCATCTCCTATATCTTCAGATCTTGATGAATGTGACCCTAACAATGCTGCTGAGAATGATGAAAGGCCTCAATGCCAGCACTTCTGCCACAACTATGTTGGTGGCTACTTCTGTTCTTGCAAGACTGGCTACCAGCTTCAGGGTGACCACCACTCCTGCAAAGGTAAATTGAAATTTTGAAAGATCAGAGGGTTCCAGGGAAGGACCCTTTCAACCAGGAAGGGTGGGAGAAGTGACTTAGAGAGTAGTTGACAGGGCTGCAGAAGAGACAGGTCCACAGTGTGACTTCTACTTTCTTCCTCTACACCAGTGGAGTGCAGCAGTGAGTTGTTCACAGAAGCATCTGGATACCTGAGCAGCCCTGAATACCCCCAGCCCTATCCTGAAGACCTCCAGTGTAACTACAGCATCCGTCTACAAAAGGGCCTGTCTATCATTCTCAAGTTCTTGGAACCCTTTGAGATTGATGAACACCAGCAAGTCTACTGTCCTTATGACCAGCTCAAGGTACTGGAGATTAGGAAAGTCTACTTCCAACTCTGCTGCCAGATCTGGACAGGAATTGTGGGAAGATCACTTTTTGGATGAGAAATATGGGATCAGGACAAGGAGAATGCCCCATCATGAAGGACTGAGATCTTCCTTTGTCCATCCCTCAGTGCATTTAATTACCATTGTCCTGAGATCAGAGGCTCTGGGTCACAGGCCCATGTAAATGGAGCCAAAAAAAGTGTTATTCCATTTTTTTTCTCTCTTTGATTTAATCTCAGGATTTAAGAGGGGTTGATAGCTCTGATTCCCGTGATAAAGGAGAAGCAAAGCTTGTGGTAGCTCAGCACTTTGTCCTGATCTGTCAGTGCTGACATCAGCAGAGACGGGTCAGGCAACCAACTCTGTTCACCATCCTAGGCACTGTGGCAAACTTGATCTGGATTGAAATAAGGATACTGGAGCAGAGAGGCAGGTAGGTTTCTGTCTCTGTGATACGTGCTTTCCTCATCAGATCCAAGCACAAGGGAGAGAGATTGGTGAATTCTGTGGCAAGGAGTCACCTGGCAGCATTGAAACCAACAGCAATGAGGTGGACATAATCTTCCTCACCGATGAGTCAGGGTTCAGCCGTGGCTGGAAGATCCACTATACCTCAGAAAGTAAGTAAATGTCTTCCCCAGAGTCCACTACCACCTATCTACACAATTTGTTAATACCAACTTCTTTTGTCCCATTCTCTAACAGAAATACGGTGCCCGCAGCCCATCCCACTGGATCAGTTTACCATCATCAGAGACCCACAGCCTGTGTATCAATTTCAGGACTATTTCATTGTCAGCTGCAAGACTGGGTATAACCTGATGGAGGTGAGTTCCCTTCTCCACTCCCTTCAGCCATATTCTGGCTTCTCTTCAGTTTGTGTAAGTCTTTAACCTTTCATTAAAACTTTCCTTGGAGATTTTACTCATGGCAATCTCTTACTTCTATTTGCTTTCTTTCAGTGGTTTCTCCTTTCCTAGTTCCCTTCCTTATGCATTTACTCCTTCACAAAGCCCTGTTAGAATATAATAGACAAAGATCCCAGGAAACACTGGTAAACAAGCTTATCTCTTGAGAAGGATATGAAATCAGACTTGAAGCAGAAGATGTTATCTGTCTCCCTTGCCATCCTATTGTCAGGTCTGAGTAGCACCCCAGACTTGTCACAGTCTTACAGTTGATACCTTGGCTGCTATCTTGGTCTGCTATGAAGAATTTGTAGCCTGTGGCAGACAGAGGATAGAGGGAAGGCAGAAAAGGGAGAGGACATCAACTGGGACAGAGTTCAGAGGGGCAACTATTGGACAGCAGTGAAAAGATGGGCAGATAGAATCATATTTTAATGCGGGGAAGGGAATGTGAGGCTCTGTACAACAAACAGAGATCGTTTTCTCTCCCATGCAGGGCAACCAAAAGCTGCTGTCCTTCACGTCTGTCTGCCAAGCTGATGGGACATGGCATCAATCCATGCCCCGCTGTGAAAGTGAGTGATCTGAGAATGGGGATTATGCCCCCTATCGTGGCTCTCCCTCTCCAAGAACATGAGGAATTCCACCTCTATGACTCAATTTGTCTGTGGCGGTAGATTCATGGATATGCTGGTTGGAAGGACCTGTGGAGGTCCACTGTTGACTTTCATTACATTTTTCTGCTTACAAAATCTGGAATGTTTTTCCCCCCCTTACAGAGACACATCAAATATCACTGAAAATTTGCCAAAATGTTGTAACATCTATGAGCAGAAGACCCCAGTCTGGGATCCATTTGAAATAACCTCTCTGCTTGTTGTACTAACTGGTCCTTCACATCATGGCCACAACCTAAGTCAAGCCTAAACCTGCAGGCATGAAGACTGGTTTTGATTCATCTCTCTTTTTTTTTCTTTTTTTTTTTTTGTAGTTGTGAACTGTGGCAAACCTGCAGACCTGACCAATGGGGAATTCAGCTACGTTAACAAACCTGCAAACAACAGCTACCAGTCAGTGATCACTTACCGATGCAATGAGCCATATTACCACATTGTCACTGGAACAGGCGGTGGTGAGTCCTAATACCAAAAGCACTGAAATCTGTGCACTGAAGAGCCCTCTCAGATTTCCAGTTAAAACTGTCTCTGCTCCCCAGGCTTATGACTCATGCTTTCCTCCTGCGAAGGTTCTGCCATCTTTCCTCGCCTCCTGCAGCATAGCTCCTGAGGCTTGTTGTCTCTACCTATTCCCATTCCATTTCAAGAGTCCACCACATCCCTCCTCCATGCTCTCCTTAACTTTTGTAGAAAGTCTTATTCTCTGATCTGTAGTCATGATTTATTCTTCTCTAGCCAATTTCATTCTGTCATTGAAAGATCAGGAATGGTGTTTTGGGAATCACCAAAATTCTGAAACCTCACCACACCAGTCTGAATTGCTATAGACGCAAATAAACTCACACTCCACTTCACTGTAACACTGTTTACCTCTCTGGAATATTGTTCAGCAGCAGAGGAATCTAAGAGTTAAACAACATACATACAGAAAGAAAAAAAATCTGGTTTTATGCAGCAGGTCAGAAAAATTAAGGCAACATTCAAAACTATTCACATGCCTCCTTTCTTCACCTGAGACATGATTTTATGACACAGGAGCTTTGGTTACAAAGATAGTATAAGGAGTTCATAATTTCCTCACTTTTTGGCTGCTCATTTAGCCTTCACACACACACACACACACACACACAAAGTAGGTTTTTAAGCTGAATCAGTTCCTGGGTATGGTTGCCACCATGCATGCGGAGTTGTGCAGCATGCCGGAGAGAGATGGTGTGCTAGCAGTGGGGCAAGGAGTAAGCAGCTAAGGAGTTACTTAAGTTGGTACTAATGTTGAATTTGTTTATTCTTGCATCTGAGTTTAACTCCTTCATAAAGAGTGAGAGCTCAATCTCATCCAAAGAAAATCAGGAGCAAGTAAATCAGCACCAGCCAGATTCTGGTGCGGAGTCATCGTGATTTCTTGGAAGCATTCACTACAGTGTCAGATAAATTGTATAGAAATTATTTTTAGTCAGCAGCACAAACTTTGTAAGAAAAGCAAGAATGCTGGAGGTAGTGGAGTTTGTGTTGAGAAGTGATGTGAGTTAGCTGACCTGCAGTATAGCTTCAGAAATAGATACTGAGCATGTATAGTAACTGACTCATCTTTTTCGTTTCTGAACAAACCACCTTGTCCTACTCTCTGCAAACTACAGAGACCAAAAACTTGAATCTAAAATCCACGTCTTTACTTCTCTTTCTTCCTTGGGCTAAATAAGGCCAAACAGTGCTCTGTAAGTATGTGGACTGAGTGAAGTTAAGACTCAGATGGCTCTTCAGGCTTTTCTTCTACAGAAGCAGTACCTGAGCTTTACTGGTCCCCTGGAACTGAGGTGCTTTGAGATGTATGTGCTATCCCAGATGGATACATTCTAGACTATACCACAGGCAGCTTTTCCTGGGAAAGGGTGCCTTTGAGGTGGAAGGGCTGAGTGCATCTTGTGGGACACCTTGGAGAGAGGAACCCCTTGAAAATATTCTATTTTCCTCTCCTCCTCTCTCTTCTCTTCTTCTCTTCTTCTCTTCTTCTCTTCTTCTCTTCTTCTCTTCTTCTCTTCTTCTCTTCTCTTCTCTTCTCTTCTCTTCTCTTCTCTTCTCTTCTCTTCTCTTCTCTTCTCTTCT
>WTSP01005651.1:0-18169 GCA_025331215.1 Actenoides lindsayi | reverse complement strand
CCTCTCCTCTCCTCTCCTCTCCTCTCCTCTCCTCTCCTCTCCTCTCCTCTCCTCTCCTCTCCTCTCCTCTCTTCTTTTTTTTATCTTTTTAATTCCCACCCCATACCTGCAGGGCTGGGTCTCAATCACTTTTCTCTCATCCTATAGACAGATTTACCTGCTCTCCTGAGGGAACCTGGGTGGATCAAGATGGCCAGGTGAGGATTCCAGCATGCTTGCCAGGTCAGTAACAAACTCTGATTTTTGTCTGGTGTTTACCAGTTCACGCTTACAGTCAGTTCAAAGCCAGGACAACATGCAGGGAGGGGCGGGAGGATAGTGGTATCAGTGATGGGGGACAAGGAAATCTATCCAGGAAGGTAAAAGTAAGGTGAAATTGAACAGTGATGTTGTAGGAAACAGAAAGATAAGCCAGGGCAACAGAGGGTATCATGATCTTCTTGCATTGCTCCATAGTGTGTGGCAAGCCAGTCAATCCCATTACTGAAGTCCAGCGGATCTTGGGCGGCAAGTCAGCAAGGAGAGGCAATTTCCCTTGGCAGGCTCTGACGAGCATCCATGGACGAGGGGGCGGAGCGCTCCTGAGCGATCGCTGGATCCTGACTGCTGCCCACACCATCTTCCCCAAAGGAGCAGGAGGGAACAGTCTAAGCCTGGACCAGCTAGCAGAGCAGGCTAATATTTTCCTTGGCCACACCAATGTAGAAGAGCTCCACAAGATGGGTAACCACCCTGTACGCAGGATCTTTATCCATCCAGATTACAACCCTAAAGATGAGTACAACTTCAACGGGGACATAGCCCTGCTGGAGCTGAAAAACCCCGTAACCCTGGGCCCTACAGTACTGCCCATCTGTCTCCCAGATGCTACCAACACCACGTTGTACATGGATGGGCACATGGGCTATGTGAGCGGCTTCGGTGTGGATAAAAGCTTTATTTCAAATGATTTGAAGTATGTGAGCCTACCAGCAATTGCTCGAGAGAAGTGTCAGCGTTGGCTGGACAGTAAGAAGAGAGATATACCTATGGTCTTCTCTGAGAACATGTTCTGTGCTGGCTTCCTCACAGTCAAACAGGATACCTGCCAGGGGGATAGTGGGAGTGTCTTCACAGCATTAGACACAGCAAGTGGTCACTGGGTGGCTACTGGTATTGTTTCTTGGGGTATTGGCTGTGCCAAAGGTTATGGCTTCTATACCAAGATTCTCAACTACTTGGACTGGATCAAAGGGATAATAAGGGAGGATAGGCTCTAGATGTTGCTGTCCTACTAGTGGAAGAATCACTGATAGCATATAAATTTCCAGACATAGCAAATCATATCTAAAGCTCTTGATGATGTCTCAAAGGCTTTTCAAATATGCAGACTACATAACCTTCATCATGAGCACTTCTGAAAGCCACCATACTGTTCAATGAATTCTTGGTAGTATCATCAAAAGTTGCCAAAGCTGCTGTTCCGTTGGCAGATTGTGGGACACCTTTGTGGATGCTCTAGTTCTCCCAAATCTTATTAATGGATGAAGCCTTACCAGGAAATGACAGGAAATATTATTGTTTGAAGTGCTGATGATACCATCAAGACTAATGCAGTCTACTTTTATACTCTGTTGTGTGGGAATGTTGCAGGGCAGCAGACTTTCTCAAAGGATGTGATATTTTGTGATGAGTACAATGTGCATATGTCCACTGGCATCAGTGACATTCTATGAATATTAAAATCATTGCTGGAGAAATCAGGTGTGTTATGGTTTTATGTCTCTGTTTTTGACAACTACTGAATATTCCAAATCACTGAAAGCAACTTACTTATTTTATATAGGGATTGTTTTACCTACCACTGAAGTGTTTCCAGTTCTGCAAGGGCACGTGGCAGTTGCTCACCTGTCACAAAACTACCATTAGATTACCCAGTCTGAAACTCCAGGTGGCTTCAAGGGAGTCAAAAATAAGTTGTCTGTGTGATGCCACATTCAAAAGACAGGGGACAACAACCAATCTCATGGAGTACAGAGCCCAGAAACCTTTACTGGTCAGAATTTGAGGATGGATTTTTTTTTATACTATATGAAATAAGGCTCTGACTGCAGGACAGCAGCTCTAAAATGATGCTGATTCAGAAAGGTGACCCCTCTTGTGTTGTGGGTATTCTCTGGACTTGTCTCTTGACTCATTTTGCTACTGCGGAACAACCTACTTGTGAGTCATTGAACTGAGGCCTGCAAGAGCTTAACAGAGGAACCGTGTGGGTAAGGTCATAGTTACAAGCTGACAAAAACAACAAAATACTCAACTATTCAGTCCTTGTAAAAATTGCGAAAAAAATACTGAGAAGCCATCTTAAAGAATCTCCTATTTGCGGGAGACTAGGAAACTTGGGGAAGCTGACAACTGGGAATAGATGATTTGCCCAAAATCCCTGTAGGAATCTGCTACCCTCCTAGAAATAACAATCCCAGCTAAATAAATATCTTTCCTGTCTCCTACTCCTGGACCATTCAGCCACATTTCTGTTTCTCTTCTCTGCTGTCTCGAGTTGATTTCAGCAGTTTGTCTTCCTGTCCTTTTCCAGAAAGACTGGAGTTAAACAGTGAACTAGTGAGTAATCATGCAACATTGCTTGCCTGAGTGGATTTGTGGTCAGGGTAGCTAAGGAAATGCCTTACCTTAGTTTGAAGGTCACTTTTTCAGAACCTAAAATGCACTGATTTTCCCCAAATTGTAATTTGTTGAGCTATTTCTGCTGCTGAAGTATCCTTCACATACCAAAGCAGAAGCCTCCTGATAGCCAGACATAGTAGTCTGTAAGATTTCCAGTGGGTTTTGCTTATGATTTCCCCAAATGTTTGGTTGTGTGTATGATTTATGAAATCCTAATGCATACTGTGAAGTTATAAAATATTGTTACTATGGCACCACTGCATTGTTATTGTTTCTTTGCCAGTATACCGTCACCTATTTGCACAAGAGGAACGTGAGCTGAGACTGCAGCCTGGACTAGTTACCAGGGGTGGACGCTTCCCTTTTGCACTCCAAAAGATTGACAAAAGCTGGCAGCATAGTGGGTCAAAACGTGATTCAAAACTTGATTTAGGGAGTTTCAAGGAGAACTAGGTCTTGACTGAGAAGAAGAAGAAAGGCAATACACACACAATAGCACACTGCACAAAAGGCAATTTGGACATTCTTTAACACTGTTAGATATTCCAAACAATACAGGAAATAGATAAATCAGAAAGCAGGCTTTGAACCCACCTTGAGAACCAACTATTATTCTCTCGTATTCATTGAATTCTCCCTGTCAGGTGGCTAAACCTTCTCCAAATGCAAAAAAATGGGACAGAAAAAAATAAGAGGAAGCAGAAGGAGCCTTTTATCCAGAACAGCACCTTCCTCTTGTGCTATTATGAGCGGCAGAAATGAGAATTTCCCTTCCCAGACACAATGACAGTGGGAGAAACGTATATATATTCCTGATTCTTCACTCAGCACAGACACAATGTGTAGGCCAGTTATACAGACAGAATGAACATGATCACAGCCAGCCTGAACACGTACGTAGCCATCATGTTCAGAAAGGGTCACTATGCTGAAGGGAGAAAGCTAATCCTGCCAAGCTTCTGCATCCTCATGCTTGCTCATGGTCTCTGTAATCCAGTCCAAATAACGCACTACCTTGGTGTAAAGACCAAAGGTACCACATCTTGGTCCCCAGGATATCAGCCCAGCCACATAGTACCGTCTGTCATCGAGCGGATCTGGAATAGCATAGGCTCCACCACTGTCCCCCTTACAACTGTCCTTGTCACCACCAGCACAGATCATATTGTCAGTGAATCGGTAAGCACTGGAATCATCAGAGCCCTCTGGTTTCACAGATCGGCACTTATCCATGTCCACCACAGGAATCCGGGCCTTCCAAAGATAAATAGGCAGTCTTCCTCTCTCTCTCTGGCCCCAACCAGCAATGTAGCCCAGAGTCCCTTCTTCCAGCTCATACTCAGGTGATTTACCAGGAAGACAGAGGGGTGAGATGTTTGGGCCCATCTTCACAGGATCCTGCAGCTTCACCAGTGCAATATCATTATCAAAATCGGTCCTGGTTTCTATGGGCTGCTTCTTCCAGTCAGGATGGATGAACGAAGCCTCTGGGATCAGCCGCTTGGCCTCCCAGTACAGAGATTCTCTACCAACACTGATTACCCCAGCATACATGTTGGGCTTGTCATAGCCCTCCAGCACATGGGCTGCCGTCATTACCCATCTTTCAGAGATCAGTACTCCACCTCCTCTTGGATGATCAAAATACACCTGCCAGGGAAAGTTGCCCTTTTCTGCACGGGTGCCTCCAAAAATCTTTGCTTTCTCTTGGATGGGATTACTAGGCACCCCACAGACTGGAAAGGAAAGGAAAGGGAAGAAAAAAGAGGAACCAGACAGGAGAATTAGCATTTACAAATAGTGGGTTCTTTGGTACCGCTAAAAAGCCCACAGTCCCCTCCTTCCTGTGTCCTTCATTTTTGATTCTGAGTAAATAATGTTTATATTCCATGTCATAGAGTTTGCAACTCGTATTTACAGAGAAATTCAAGAAAATTCATGCAAAACTACTATTAACATTTAATTTAGGCTGAAAACTACTCATTCTCAAATTCTTGTTCTAGAAAGCAGTTGTTACTCCACCACTGCTGGATATGTCAAAGTTCACAATTTAATTGCATTCTAGTTAGCATTTTTCTGTTGCTGAATTATGTCCTGTAGGTGAAGGGATTGTCTTTGAAAAAATAGTTGCTTAAATTCTTCAAAATATGACATTGCTCTTTAAAATTATTAATGTAGGTTTTGGTTTGGTTTTGGGTTTTGGTGAACTCCAGATAGTCTCAGGTTAAGAGTTCTGGTTTGTCACTGATTTTACCATTTTTCCTCTTTTAGTATGTAAAATCTTAAGTAGCAGGTTAATGGAGATCTGTGGGTCTTATGGGTGCAGAGATGCTCTGTGCTCTTTGGGTGAAATGGTCTATAAGGTTTTGCAGAACGTGAGCACTAAGGGCATAAATGGTCACTCTGACATAGCTAGGAAATTGATTTCTTATCACATTGCCTTGTTTACATTGAACCCTTAGTCATATAATCAGAGATTAAGGAACTATAGCCAATAGGTAGCTTCTAATATAAATGATGCAGAGTTTATTAAAGAATTTAATGTAATCATATAAAGATTTAGGCTGGACGGTACCTCTCAATATTTCTGGTTCAATCTATTCATCCCTAACTGCCCTCCTAACTGCAAAGCCAGGTTGCTCAAGGGCTTTGACAGGTGATGTCTGATCATCTCCGAGGGTGGTGATTAGCCAGCCTCTTTGGACAACAGTTCCATGCTCTAGGGGAGCAATTTTCCTTAACTACAATTAGAATTTCCTTTGTTGCAACTTTTGCCCACTGCCTATCTTTGTCTTTTATTGCCGTGTCCTGCTAAGAACAGTCTGGCTTTGTATCCTTTGTAACCTCCTCTTGGGCAGTCAATTCCCTGAGCTTTATCTTAAAATTTGCCTTTTGCACTGTGCTCTTTTATAATCCAAGTCACTGGCTGAGCTGGCCCTTCAAAGGTTTGAATCATCTTCAGCTGGATCTTGTACTTTGCTAATGAGGATTTGGGGGGTTGGAGCAATGAACAGGAATCATGTCCAACTAGCCCTAGGCATGCTGCCTTCTCTAAAAGGGTAAAGTGAACAGCATGCAGAATACAGAGGATTTAAAATTCTATTCAGCTGGAAGTTAAGACCAGCCATAACTACCAGGAGTAGCATCGATGCACTTCCCTCCTCAGTGTCTCCCAAGAACACTAAGGTTCTTGACAGGGATCTTGCTTGAGCTCTCAGACACAGTAAGTATAGCTGACTACCGAAGGACACATTAAACCTTAAGAGTTTAGGCTATGACTTCCTGTGAGAGTAGTGAAAAACCTTTCCCTATTGTGCTGCATCTGTAGTGCCCAGTGGACAGCCGGGTGCTACCTCCAGGAGAGGTGTGAAGTGAAGCTACAGCTTTTAGTATAGCTAGGGAGGGAACGAAAACAGAAAAGTCCAGCATTGTCGGACATCTCTTTCAACCTGTTAGTATTTTTGCTACCTGCAGTGCAGACAGACATCTAGAGTACTGCACAACTTGAGAATGTGCACACTCGAATGCGGGCAAGCTGGTGCAGAAATACACACTTATACTTGAAGAGGTCCTGGTATACCAGATGTTCTACTATGCTGCCCACTTTTGTTTCCAGTTTCTTTGTGCTGCCTCATCTGACCTTTCTTTGGGGCCCACAGCTTGCAAAAATACCCTGTCCAATGTGATTCAAAACACATAGAAAGAATCGACTGTATTTTCAGGCTTGATGGTTTAAAAACAGAGAGATGAAAGAAGCAGTGGTCTTCATGTGCTGCTAGTACATAAAAAGCTTTTGGTAGTACCTGGGACACATTTTGGTAGCTTTGTTCCTATCTCTTCATTGACCCATTCTCCACTGGCTGAGCACTGATACACCGCTTGGCAAACACAAGAAAAAAGAATGCCATAAGGATACAATCAAGACAAAGAGAGGGTAAATAACATTACTGTATAAGGAGATTTCTCATTTCCAGAGAGAAATGTTCTCATTTCTTCTTGTACCCCATTTTCAAAGCAAGCACAGCTTGGTAAACATTGCTGAGATCTCCTGAGAAGTACACAACCCCACCAGGACGCCTCTGCCCATATTTTGGAGGGGCCGCATCCAATATTTTTTTTGAGTCCTTTACTTCTCCACCAGAAATGTGTGATAGATGTGATCAAAATCTCCATGGTTCAAACACCAGGCAAATGGAGAGAGGACTTGCTAATGTATTTAAAGTCAACTGCCCAAGTACTGACGTGATTACAGCGTATTAAACACAAAAGCAACACATAACTAGTGCTTGCAACCCTACACCGATAAGAACTTTTCCCCAGTCCTGACCTGATGGGATATAATCCAAGCCCATGACAATGACAGTACCACTTCTTAGGCCTTTGATCAAAGAAATGTGTCTGTGTAGCAGAGGCAATGCTTACCATCCCCTTTGTTTTCCAGGGTATAGTATGGTGCATCACACTGATACCGGAAAGCAGCTTTGTACAGAGGTTCATGATGTTCAGAGATATAGATGGCTTGGCCATTGTCAATAGGAATGGGATCACCACAGTTCACAGCTATAGGGATGAAAGGAATCAAATATAAGCAAAGGTGCATCCTCACCCAACCATATGGTTATTCTATATGATGAGGAACCACTCAGCTCCTCCGGTCCCCCTACAGACATCAGTGCTCACTTCCTCTGTCCCTTCAGCATGCTCATATCCCAGTCCTTCACTATTCTCGTATTCTGGAGATAAAGTGAATCTAGAGCCTAAAGGCTTCATTCCAATCTGCTTCGCCAAATACAGAGATGGGTCACTTACGAACACAGCTGAAATGGGAGTTGCTCCATTCACCATTGTCCTGACAACTGGAGTGAAAAGTCATGATGCTGTCTCGTTGCTAGGGAAAAGAACACGTGATCCATATAAGTTACCGGCCATAATCAAAATGCTGCAGTAGCTGGAAGAAGTTTCCACTTACTACAGTTGTGGTGAAAAGTTCGAGTCCCCAAAGGTGTTCAAGACACCTGATAGGAAATGACATCAGGAAGCTGCTGTGAGGGCCAGAGAGGATATATGCTTTTTTATGTAACTTACCCTCACAATTTCGTAGCCTTCCATACAGGTCACCTTCACACTGTCCTTGAAGATATACCTATCCTTCTTTGGGTCAAGAACAGAGTTGGGGATGACACTTGGGGGACAGGTTACAGCTTTGAAGAGAGAGGTGGAAATCAGTGATTAACTGGCTCAAGATTTATTCTCCTTCCAGCTCCCACCTTCTTTCTCCCCAGTGATTATTTTCCCTAGTAAACAGGCATCCTGTGTTTACTCAATACGAGCAGCTGTGAACATGTTGACATGCTGTTGTACCATGAATCTGACCTGGGACAAACTCTCTCCCTAACTCAACAGCAGAAGGAGGAAGGCTTTCTCAAGTGTTTACTCACGATCCCCATAGTAGCGTATTTTCCAGCCTTTGTGCTGTACTGCGTGGTCTGTATGGAAGATTATGTCAAGAATGTTGTTCCTAGTTTTGATTTCAGGAGGACCTGGGAATTTGCTGCCACAATAGGGACCAAAATGCTGCTTTCCAGAGACAAGCTGGGAAAATAACAAACAAGAAGAACTGAGAAATACCAAATGTATACAAAGAGATATTCAAATACATATTCAATATATACATATTTAAATGTATTCCCAAGAACTTCAAAAGGCAACATAGTTGAAAATAAAGTTAAGCAGTCAGAGGGTCTTCCGAATATGAGGAGATTGAGGGGAGATCCAGAGCATCCCAACTCCCTCCATAAGCCCCACACCTACTGTTAAGCTGTCATGGCAACTCCCTTTTGAGTCAGCTGGTTCCACATCGAAGTCCTCACTGCGTATGGTCAATGCCACAAAGTAGCCTGGCCTCAGAGCCACTCGGTACTCACACCGTGAGTTCTCTGGGTACTCGTTGGGATAGTTGGGGCTGGCAATCTCCCCTGATGGCTCAGTGAAGACATTCCCACTGCAGTTCACTAGGATTAAGGAAGGAACACAGGTAGGATTCAGAAAGAAAATGGTCCATGGATGAAGCTGGCAAGCTTTCCCTTTCCCACTCTATCTCTAGTCTCCCTGCTCACCCGCATTAGCTGTGTCACAACATTACATCTTCCCAAGAAACTGAAACCAGGGCCCCTCTCTTTCCAATTAGCCAGGGACTTTAACTTCTAGTGGCCTTTCTGTTAACCTTCCACCTGCAATTTAGGCCCCCTTTTCCCATGTTCTGGTCCTCATATTATACTCTTTTCAACATACACTTTGTGATTTTTTCTTTATTCAAGCCAAGCAGCTCCTTGGCCATTCTTGTGTCTTCACTGAACTGCCCTGTTTTGTCAGAGATTAAAAGATTTACAGATAGCAGAATGCTAACAAAGGTCTCCACCACAGTCTTTAAAGAATGTAATTTAGTAGTTTCTTAATTCTCTTGACACAAAAAAGAGGAATGTTAAGAATACCTTAATAGAAATTCCCAAAATTACAGTCTACTGTCAGTTTAGATTTGCACTGGGATGTTTCTTCCCCAAAATGTAACTGTCATAACTGGTTGAGAAGGTTGATAGATAAGGTCTTCCACTGACAATATCTCACTTGGCCTAAAATAACTCTTTCTGTTGACCACAGCTCATGCTGCTCTCTTACCTCCACATGTTTTTTTATCTTCATAAAGGAAATAATCTGGTGGACATGTGCAGAAGTAACCTCCAATATAATTATTACAGTAATGACTGCAAGGTTCCTCCACAAAATCCATGCACTCATCCAAGTCTGCAAGTGTGAAAAGATGAATCAGCCAAGACCGGGAGAGGGCCCTAAGGGCAGGAGGAAGAATGAGAATCTGAAGCAAACACTTATGGACAACAAGGAAAAGGTATCTAAGACAGCATTTCTACTGGCCATATTGGAAAGCAGTCCTTTCTGCTGGGATCTCTTTTAAATAAGGCAATCTTACACGGAAGACCCTTCTGTCAGCTCCCTGCTTCCCTAGCCTGGACACCAGAGAGATTCAGAGAAGGCTCTTTATAACCTTACCCACTGCAACATAGTAGGCCACAAAACCAGTGAAATGCTCCTCATTGGAAAAGTCTGATTGGAAGTTCATAGTGAGGGTGTTATAGGGGACATTAAATTCCTCCACAATCAAGGAGCCAGGGGCACGAGGTTTCTTCCTCCCACAAAGCACACCTTCAACATGGCCACCAGACAGGATCTGCAGGAGAATGCAGAGATGTTTTATCTCATTACAGGAATATGTGTGATTACCGACACCTGAGTCTTTCATCTTATAGGTGGCTAACCAAAGGCTCCTAAATGACATGCATTCCTCACAACATTCAGGTAGATCTCCCAGGGCACAGCTATGTCACACAGCTAGCAGAAGGGACCAAGGCTGCTGTATCATCCACCAAGCTGGCCAAGGGTGGAAGACAGCCAGCCAAGGTACAGCTGAACAGAGCCCCCAGACAACCAGTTTCACAACGTTTGTAAGATTCTTGACTACTGCCTTTCCAGCTGTGGAATACCTTTCTCAATTTCTCAGATACAAACAAACGCAGAAAGTTCTCTGTTAACATCCTTTCCTCAGGCCCACTTGTACAAAAAATCACCACTGTGGTTCAAAATGGCAAAACCAATCACTGACAGGCTGAAGAACAGTCTAACAGGTTCACCAGTTAGTTGCAAAAGGGCATATTATTACAACTCCCAGCAAAGCACATCCATCCTGCTGTCCCACCTTGGTCCTTCTCCAAGGTCTCCTTCTTGCCTGATCTTATTGTCCCTTTTCACACATAGCTATTGCAGGATAGGTCATCTTGTTTCTGTCAGCACGTATGGAAATGCTTGATCTTTTGTGCTTTGTGGTACAACATGGAGCAGAGCTAGTGGGTCTCTTAAATTTTAAGAAATCTATAGTGCACAGATCGTAGAAAACTGTGGTGCAATGGACCACAGCACTTTATCAAACATTGGGTTATCAAACATTGCAATGGTCTGCCCAGGGCAGTGGGGGACTTGCCATCCCCGGAGGCATTTAAGTGGTGCGTGGCCGGGTGCTCAGGGACATGGTTTACTGGTGAGATTGCAGTGTTGGATAAAAGGTTGGGCCAGATGATCTTGAATGTCTCTTTCAACCAAAGACATTCTGTGATTCTGTGACCTGAGCGCCCACTATCCATACACAGGTCTCTTCATTGTTTTTAACCACCATCATTTTCACTCAATTTCTGATTGCATTAAATCAACTATGTCCACTCGTGGATTAATTCTGAATAGTCTCAGGGACAGAAAAGTAATGCCCTAATAAAATGGCCCTTTTGTACCTATGGTTCACTGACTAAGAACATGCCTTGCAACAAGGAGGTATCAGTGATGGCTAAGAAGGCTATTCCTATGAATACAGGAGGAACATGGGAAGGGAGGCATAGACAGGACACTCAGTTGGCAGATACTACTCATGTGGTTATGAGGAAAACTCAAATTAGTGTAGAAACAGTCATTTGAGCTTCTTCAAGCTTAGGACAGGAAGGATGTATCTATCTCCTCTTCCAGTCCTGAGTTTTGTACACAATTTTGCTCCATGCTCTAACCCGCATTCTTGTCTTTTTCTCACTTGAGGACAGGGACAGTACCTTCACAAAATCATATTCACAGTTCTGTGATGGTTCAAGATCCATGTGTGTGAAGTAAAGGTGAATGCCATATCCTGAAGGGACTTGGATTTCCCAAGATTCCTGAACATCATTGGGATACACCTGTGGATAATTGGGTGACAAGATCTCACCATACATGGAGGCTGCACCAGCCCAGACAGGAAGGCAGAAGAAGATAAGGTTCCTGAGAAAAGAGGAAGGAAGATGACATTGCAGTAGTGTTCTCTGCCTGTATACACACACAGTCCCTAGAGAAAAAAAAGGTAGTTTTGGCTGTACACAGCATGCAATAGCTCCTGACTTTGGAGTTTTCCTGACCAGTGCTATAGCTGTGTGGGGCTTGTCCTTCTCTTGTAAGCTTTCACACAGGCATACAACCTCAGCCATGCTCTCCACTTCTCTCCAGCTCTTTAAGAGCTGGTAATGCTGCAAGAGTTGAACACAAGGATCTTAAGTGCTATTCCCTAGTTTACTGCCTTGTTCTGGAGGCTACTTGGGCTATAGATGCATTCAGATTTGGGAATCAGTACAGAAAAAAGACACCTGAGTTAAAAAATGAAATTATTACTAAGTCGAGTTCCCCTTAGAGAGTCAGTAACTCACCACATTTGAAAATAGCAGGTCTTCCTTTCTGAAAACTTTCAGGAATTGGACTTTGGAGTCATGGCCTGGGACAAAAAAACAGTGTGACTGATTAATGTTGCCTGTGCTTGTGTGTCTTCTGGGCAGGTCAAAGACCCTAAAACCCCAGCTTGTGGAGGATATGTCAAGGTTTTGCCTCCAAAGCAAGTTTACCTATCTGCTCAGTCCTGCACACAGCAAACCCAAGAAGGCTCCATACTGACAACATGGAGACACGATCTCTATCTTGGTTCTCACTGATACTCACGTTCTCTCCTTAGGACCATCAGTGCCTCCAAACACCACGCTAGTGCAGAGCAACTTAAGACAGAAAGCACATCCACACCCACCCCTGCCCCCACCCCGGGTACCCAATCCATTCTTCCCAGCACCTCAAAAATCATGCTGAGACCCCGAGGCTGGTTTTATTTTCTAGCTGTCAGACAGCGACGCTCAGGAATATTTGCCTTTCTCGTTGCTAACGCTTGGAATATTTACCTTCTCTCCCTAGCTCGTCTCTGGCTTTCTCCTCGCTTCCCTTGTCTGTTCTCCCTTTCTCTTTTCCTGTGCACAGCCTGCCGCGAACGGCCCCGGCTGGGAGCTGGGGAACGAGCTGGAACTCGCAATATCGCAGCACCCTCTGCCTGCGGGCTGAGGCTTTCCCAGCCTTGCCCGCTCGGGTGATGTGCTGGGCTTGCCGGCTCCCGCCAGGAAGGGGAATTTCCAGAACAAGTTGCACAATCCTGTTGGCTCAGGCTGCGCGGGGGAGCACGCAGATCTGCTCGGAGTGAGGCATTTTCGGGAAATCAGATGTCTTTTTTTGGGAAAGGGAGTGGAACGGCGTTTTCGGCTGCCTCCCCTCTCCGCCTCGTTAGGAACAAAACCCAAAGAGTGTAGAGAAGTCAACGTAAGAACTGGTCCAATGATTTTGCATGGGAAAAAAACCCTTGATCGCCCTGTCCAGAGATCACTCTGTTACTACAACCTGGTGGCCACAGGACTGCTGCCACTGCTCCTCCTCTGATGCTTCAGAGACCCACTTTTAGGGGAAAAAAGGGAAAAGATAGTGGCCTATTCAATGCTGTGCCCCTCTGATGCTACGGACAGGAGCAAGGGTGCGTTGTTTTGCTGGGTTTTGTTATGGGAACACTCCTGTAAGAACGACCTTGACTGAGAACTCCGAACCGCTTCTTTATTTACAAAGTGAACTTCTTTTAAGAGCAACTTAGTCAACAGCCTTAGCCCTGGAGCAAGTTAGATAGATCTAAGACCCTTATGGAATGGAGCTTCAACACTTGTACCAGGTAGAACCCTTAATCCAGCCAAGACCAAAATACCACCGTACAAGCTAGAAGACTTGGCACTGATACTCTAGAAAAACCCTCCTCCTCACAGACCAGCTGCGCTGGGAGTGGAGTTTAAATGAAAATCTAACACTCCATTACAACCTCTACCCTTTACAATCAGCACAGCGCACTCCAGTTTGTTTTAACCAGGTAAAAAAAAAAATAAATTCACGTTTCAACAAGCCATAGGCAAAGTGTGTTAGCAAAGCCCATCTGGAAGACTCCTTTGTATTGTCAAAAGAGAGAAACACCTACAGATTAATCATAGCTGACTTCATTGTAGTCAGGATAAAGGCTTTACTTGAAGAACATGCCTAGTCTGTTTTCTTTGTCAAACCGAGAACGGGTAGAGAAAGAAAACAGCTTGTCATCTCACTTCTGATGTCTTTTGGGAGCACAGCTTGATGCTTCTAACCGGAATTTTGAGAACCGGGAAAACAGTAATGAAAAATACACAGCAAATCATGGGAAGATGTTTTCTTCTCCAAACTGGGCAAAGAGCCTGCCAGGCACTCTTCAAGTCACAG
Source organism: Actenoides lindsayi (assembly GCA_025331215.1). Taxonomy (NCBI): domain Eukaryota; kingdom Metazoa; phylum Chordata; class Aves; order Coraciiformes; family Alcedinidae; genus Actenoides; species Actenoides lindsayi. The sequence continues at coordinate 4,327 of WTSP01005651.1, read as the reverse complement.
TCACCTTTTAAAATGGGCATGGCAAAAGTAAAATGAGTGGGGGCTGATGTATTACAACTGTAATTTCATTGTGAGGGAATTGTCTATTTTCATATAAACTTCACTCAACTTGTCTACAGCAGTAGTAAATTAATATGTTTATGAATATTAATAATTCTTCAGAATACATGTATCTATTAATTAAGAAAAAGGTTGATGAAGTTAGTTAAATAAAAAGGTAGCTGCAGTTTATCTGGGCACATATCTGCATAATGCCACCTATTGATGCAGATGACCGGTGATACCAGTGTATATATTTACACTGCACACACGCACAGCATTTTATTGCATTTGCCTAGATTTGTATCATTTTTACGACTCATAAGATGAAGCAGCTAAGTAATATGTTTTACAAGTCACACAGACTATATCAGAAATTATATTAAAATAATAATTTAGAGGAGGCAAAATAATGCCATTACAGTTAATAAATACTAAGTTTGCCAGAGCAATATAATTCTGCTCAGAGGCACATGCATTCTCTTAAATTCCTAAATTACATAACCACGTACTACTTTTCCCAAATTGCATCAGACAAACCTTTTCTCTGATGACTCAGAGCTGCACAGCTGTAACCTCTCTGCCAGATGTTATGAAGAGCAGTAGTGTTCCAGTTTTCATAAAATTACCACCTAAAACAAGCCACCCAAACCCCCGATTCCCACCTTTGCATACCTGCACCAGGGGGATTTCCACGAGAGTCTGTTCACCTCTTTTCCTCCCTCCAGTGCAGAGTCTGAATGCAAGGCTCCCAGTAAAACCTTGCAACTTGGGACCATTCTGCTCCATGCACTGTACCACACCGAGATGCCTGCTGCCTCGTGGACCCCCTTCCTAGACCCCACACCCCTGGGTGCAGCTCCAAGCAGCCGCGACTGTTAAGCACAGACGATGCCCCACTTTTCCTACAAACCAGAAGCTCTATAGCCTGGTTTACACGGCAGCCCTTTTCCCTGGGGGTGAGGGGCTCTGATTCACAGCCCGCGAGAGGCCGCCGTGGGAAAGCTGGTGGGGGACTGTGCCGTGCCCACCCTCACCACACGCACGGCTTCGCCAGTGCTCAACTAGTGCCTGAAGAGGAACAGGTTCCAGTTTCGTCTGTTGGGGTAAAACGTTCCTAAATACTCTAGGTTCATTTAAACGGCAAGGCTGTGAACTGCAGCAGCACACCAGCTGCTGCGAGAGGAAACGTGACATTTCCGCAGCGGGACCACTAACTTCCAGGAGGGGCTAGCCCTGGCCAGCAGGAGTGACACGACGCTCAAGCTGTCCCCGAGGCTCCAGCCGCTCCTGCCAGCCCGGGCACGGGCTGTCACCCCACGAGTGACGAGCGCAGCTCTATCAGACAACCAGTGCCGCAGGTACAGGCAAGGGTCTCCGGCCCGCTCCCCCAGCCCGCCGCCGAGAACCGCCTGCTGCACCCACTGCCGGCGGCACCGCCAGGCGGCAGCAGACGCGAGCAGACGCCAGCATCGCGGAGCCGGCGAGGGTGCGGTGGCCCGGCCCTGGGGGTGGCCCGGCGCCTGGGAGAAGCTCGGCCCTGGGGGGCTGCCCCGCCCGGCACGCCCGCCGACAAAATGGCTGTCGCCAGGGTGGCGGCAGTGCTGCGGCGCGTCCCGGTGCGTCCCGCCCCGCCGCGGGCGGCACCACCGAATGCCTCCAGCGCCGGCCGCCTTGTGCCCGAGCTCACCTACCGCCAGCCGGGGACTCCCTAATTTCGGGGGGTGGCGGGGAGCGGAGACAGCAGTGTCTGAAAAACAGGCTCTGCCATCATTTATTTGTGCAGTCGTTTCCACACCGAGCAGGTGAATGGATTTTGCCATTTACCCGTTACTGCCTTTCCCCCCTGCTGGCTCCCAAGGCCTCCTACTCATCATTCTAAGGAAAACTTAGTTCTATGTGTTCTCCTGCCTGTTACTCCAAGCAGACACCTTCTCCCTCTGTACTCCATCTCTTGCCACTGGCTATTTCTCTCCCCACCCGCTCTGTGCTCTTCCCTTGACGCAGTGATTCCCAGCCGCAGACTTCAGGCAGATTTAATTTTATTATGCTTCTTGCTTTTGAGGCATATTCCTCCCCATCACCCTTTGACCCCAACCTGCACTCCCCCCCACTCTCTGGATGGTCACCTCGCCTCTAGCAGCCTGCTCCTCTGCCGTGGCCATTTCAATCAGCATCAATCCTGTGCCTGCCTGGGCGAAGAGGCGATGGCAAGGCAGGGCACAAGATTCCTTTTTCAGTCCCTCAGCACAGAAGAAATGGTCCTGGAAAGGAAGTCCTGCAAACACTCTTGAAGAACCATTTACGGTCTTGTGCAGCTGTGGTCTGTGGGAAAGTTGCATAACCACCTGAAAACAGTCTGTAAAAATTAATTTGCAGCTACATTCCCATATTGGCACACTGAGCTCATGTGGACTTCAAGTTTCACACTAATACCAATGTAATGTCATGAAACCACAGTATATCTTCAGGACAGTACATAACAAGTTTTGGTTACACCTCCTTCTCCCAAGCATAGTACTGCCCTGATTATTAAATAATAATAATAATGAAAAACAATGGTATTTATCATGATCTGAGTCTCAAAACCAGGTACTATGCTCTGACCCAAAGTGGCTGTCTAGCATCTAATCTAAACAGGTCAACTATAGCAACATTTCAAGCAACTGAAAACAGAATCTCACAATGGAAACTGTTAGTCAATCTCAGGAGCAGATGCTGCTTCTGAAACCCTTCTCTGACAATAGTAAATTACTGAATGAAATGTCTAAAAGTTTACATGCACTCTGTTTTGCTATACACATAGCTAAGTGACCACAGTGTGTTTAAATACTATGGTATTTAAAACAAACAAAAAGTAATGTTACAAATAGGGACAGTAGTGGACATTTAAAGTAAGTTACTATTTGCACAAAAGTAACGTGTCATGGCTTTGTTTCCTGAGCTATTCCAGAGTACAAAGGATCTAGACCAGAACTTTGTCCAACCCAGCATGCAGTCTCTAACTCTCCCTTTTTCTGCAATCTGAGGTCAGTTTTGGATGGTCTGGTGGAGGTCTGTAGAAGGACACCACTTGGGAGAGCCTATGGTCCAAAGCCATTTTTGCTCTTACAGATGTGGCCTCCCAAGCCAGATGAGCGCACCTTGCCTTTTCAAAAGCAGGAGGAGTCTGTGTCTGCCAGGAGAGAGGGGTCTGCTTGTGCAGGAGATGTACAGGCACATGCAGAAAGCTAAGCCCATGGCTCAGCATGATATAAATCATTATAGAAAGGGGATGAGGAGAGAAGGGGAAGGATGACGGGAGAAGAAGTCAGATGTGGAGGTTTAAGGAAGGAGGCAAGTACATGGGCATATTTCCTGTGTATATTCTTCCATTTTTTGACTATCTAAATAATAGAGATTTGTTGAGCCAACAGTTGTACCTGTACCTTACTGTTTACATGTCCTCACTGGAACTTTCATACATGAATGTTCTCATCATCTTTTAGCTCATTCGTGGACTTTTAATAAAATAATCCCCCATCAGACAACAGCATAGTTGAGCAGGATAGAACCTGTAAGAGGTTACAACCCCACAAGTCTTAAATCTGTGGGATAATTTAATTGTATCAAAACATGGAAGAAAGCTTGATTATGGAGTGGGTTCCTTCAGCAGTGATGCTAACAGGCCTCTTTCTCCAATCTGGCTCTCTATTTTCATGAAACTTCTACAAACATAGAAGTTTAAGATGCCCTTTCCTTGTCAAACATGACAGAGTCAGAATGCTCACACAGGCCTCATTTACATAGGAAACTGGCCTAACCACAATAAATACCTAATTAAACATGTAAATGAGAGATTGATATGCAGTAAGTCCCTGGACTTTGTTTGGCAAACAGTGACCAGTTAGGTGAACAAATATAGTAACCTATTTTTAAAGTCTAACCTCGTGGAGTCAGCTATCTAGGAGGGTTTTTAAACCCCTACTAACCATTTTGGCCTACTATTGTGCACCTTAAACTGTCTTTGGGGGACCTCTGGAGGTCAAGGACAAGATTTCCTCTTCTTCATGCACTTCTTTATGCACTGATTACTCTTCATTTCCATTTTTATCACCTTCTGTGAGCCCTGGGGCATCTTCTGAACATAAAACCTTCACTCCTTATTGGATGAGGGGGAGAACATAGAAGATAAGGAAAAGGCTGAGGTACTTAACACCTTCTCTGCCTCATTCTTTAACAAAAAGACTAGATATCCTCAGGACAACTGGGCTCCTGAGTTGGTAGGTGGGGATGGGGAGCAGAATAC
>WTSP01005646.1:19281-38220 GCA_025331215.1 Actenoides lindsayi | reverse complement strand
AAAGTGCAGTTAATTAAAAGAACTGAGCTGAAAAGTAAAATTACTGAACAGAATTAGTTCTGTTTTCACTCAAACCACGACAGCATCTCCAAGGAGGGTGCAAACAACAGTTGGGAAAAGCGAGGCTACCGTCAAGTTTCAGTTCACCGGGGGGATAACCGCTCTGGGCTCCGTAGCATCTTCAGGGTGCCAACCTGGCACAAGGTTATGGCACGGCTGATTCTTTATCAGCTATGAGGTGACATGGTTCACAGGTGAACCTGCTAAGTTTAACTCATGTACATACACTGCTTATGGAAGAAAATAAACCTATCAATTTAGCATTCAATAACACATAGGCGTAAAATTAACAGGATGGGAACCCAGGTTTACTACAAACAAAATATTGGAAGCAAAGGTAAACTATGACATACAAATCACTGCAACCTTAGTTTTAGCTACATTTTAATCTTGCTTAACAGCACAACCTCACTGTAACATAGTCTTTCCTTCTTGACGGAATACTCTTTATTTAAGATTCTGTCCCTGCAATCCAGAAACTGCACACGAATTTTAGCTTTCATTTTTACAAGACAAATTTTAGCTTAAAAAAAAAATAATAAAGACTTTGTGAAAAATTGCCTCAGTCACTGAACCCATGAAACTGCAAGATGTTTCATCTACTTCTGATAAGGTGTGAATACCAATGACCCAGATCCTGGGGAAATTGCTTGAGCAGGCTTATGTACATTTTATACCCAACTTACTCTGAAGCCTCAAACTGGGGATCCAAGGGGCACTCCCATCCCATGAGAGGTCACATCCCAGACCTGAGTTTGAGCCATGTCTGAACCCTTTGTCAGACCGTGCTCTAATAGCATGGTCTCCTTGACGATTTTTTAAGAGGAGCAAGAAATGCACCTTCTTGCCTTTCAAAGCTCTCTCAGGTTTAGCCTTTCAAAAAGTTGATTTTGGAGGGTCTGATCCAACACTCAAGAAAGAAGGCAAGTGGCAAGGCTCCCACTAGCTTCAGTAGCCCTCACATTGGGTTCTGCAGTTGCAAGAGCTATGCGTTTTACATTAAACACAACATATGCCATAAGAAAGCACATACAATCTTACTCATTAAAACGACACAACCTAAGAAGGAAAAAAAGAATAAAAAAAAAGAAAGCTATTCAGTTGCCTCCTGTTCCTGACATTTAAAGCATATGATAAACATCAAATACATTCTTTTTACCTTTACTCTTTTCCTTCTCTTCCTTAGCAAGCATCTCCCTGCCCCATACTACTTAAAAAAACCCAACAAAAACAAACAACAAAACAACTCAACAAAACCCCACAAAACCCAAAGTAATAACTTAAATGATCTTAAGAGATACGAAGAAGCCAGTACTGTATTTTCCAAAACTCCAAGTAATTGAAAGCAGGGTGAGGTGTTACAACACAGAGGGAACAATACTTGAAACCACTGACAAAGTCAAATTTATCCCATCTTTTCCAAAGAATTAGCAACTATGCTTTTAAGCACGAAATGGTCAAAAGCAATCTGTTAGAAATACATTAGTACAAGACGGTAGCAGTGCCAAATTCATATTTACATTGCTACAGCCTACTGAAATATTCCTCTTAAGTGCTTTTCTAGCTGCAGACTAAGAAAAACAATCCTGAAAAATACATAGGCTGAACGGGTCTTTGCCTCCATCCAAAGAAATCAAGAGGAGCGACATTTAGACCTTATCACACCACACAGAGCTGTAAATATGACACCACTGACACCCTTCCTCCATGTGAAAATTTTATACAAAAATAATCAAACAAACCTCCACCAGGAACTGCAGTCCCCAGAAACACCTTCTTACTGCAGCTTTCTGATGGAAGAACTACAAGTACTTGTTCCTCTTTAGTCATTATTCTTCAGTGCTAACCCAAAAGCACTGAAGGAGGAAATCTTAGCAGATGATACGCGCTTGACACCCAGCACAGGCAATACTGCTTTCCTTACCCAACCTAAATAAAGGGGCTTTTAAGATGGTTGGCTAGATACCCGAGGTGGCCAAAAAACAGAGTTAACTAATCTGAACTCTACACAGAGCGACTCAGAGGACCCAAGCTCAAGAATTACAGTGTCCCAAATACTATTTTAGATAAAGGCATCTCTGAAAGTTTTACTTGTCCAGATTCAATGAAGAGGTGTCAGCATGTCAAATGGTGAAATACCAAGTTTATAGGATTTGACTACAGGGGTAAGCTGTCTAAAAGTAGTCTAAAGAAATAGTTTGCTTTTCTTCTTATATGATGGCACTTCATGAAAAGCTTGGAATACACAGCATTACTCTAAGCCCAGAAATAAAAATAAAAAAAGGTGAAAGGCTGTAGAACAATGCCTCCCATGATCAAAACTAAACTACTGAAAGAACATTCTTCACAAAGAGCATCCCTGAAACATCTTAATTGCTCTTACACTTGAATCCAGAAAAAAAAATTAATGGTATCTTAACATCCTTAAAATTGAACAGGTTTTTGACAGCTAAAAAAACCCCAAAAATTTCTGAAGGGCAGCTAAAACTATAGAAAACCTGCTTCTAATATGCAAGGCAGAATACCTTCTTTAAAGAAGTCCAGGCTACCAGCACACTGCAGAAAGGTCAGACTTGCCTGGACTATACTTTGCAGAGGAGCAGCTCTCTCTGCAAACTACAACCAAGCCTCATTTCTTCAACCCAACCACTAACTCCAGATGAATACAGGAGCAACGCTGGAGACTTTTTCTGATGGACTAAATAGCTGTCCAGACACACAAACTTACCTCTATCACAGTTCTGCAATTAAATTCGACTAACACAGTACATTACTCAAAGATGTTAGGATTTTTTAAGGTTTCCAAGTCTGAAATGCAACAGTTTTCCTAATTGTTCAGATTTAGGAAATGATGTAACTGCCCATTGTTTCTCAGTCTCAAAATAATTGACATTTTAATGGACTAGTCTCTACAACGTCTACAGGAAGGAATACAAAACAACAGCAGTCCATTTGCAAACAGAAATTCTTCTTCAAGTCACTGTTAGTAAAGCATATGAACTTCAAGGAAACATTTATACTGCCTGCTTTCAACCAATTTTATGTTCATTTGTTTTAAGTGAACAACGTGGAGAAAAAGAGCCTGCTTGCTGGTCTAAGTGCTGTATTTCTCAGGTTGCTGCCTTCTTGTTAGGTGTCTGCTGATGAGTCTCTTGCTTTAACAAGCCAGCAGCACAAAGAACTAACCAACTGCTCTTGCTGCTTTCCCACAATCTCCAGTACCAAAGGTGGCAAAGGCCTTCCACCAGGTTCTCCAGGACTCCCAGCTGCCATTTGACATGCAAATTGCATCAAAGGTCTTCCAAGCCCACCTCAAAGAGGGAAGGTAAGGGTGATGGCTTCCAGAGGAGCTCTGCTCCTGAGGAGATGCATCCCTGCATCTCCTCAGGATGCTGGCAATGTTGCACACAAAGAAATAATCCAGGAGGTTACGTTAAAGAAAAATAAGTGAGGGGAATTAGAGGCTGGGACGCCAGCCTACAACAATTCTTCTCCTCAAGCATAACAGAATATCTTAAAAACTTGATTTTTGTCCTCTTCTCAAATGCTCCACTACAGAAATATTTTAAAAATACATACACACCCCCATGCTATAACTCCAGAACTTCGATTTTATTTAGAAACCCAACACAAGTGGTAAAAATCACACCTGAATTAAAGCTTCCAGTTCCTTCTTGTATCAGTCCAGCTTCATATGCTAGTATATTCCAATGCAGATCAGTGGAATTCAAGCACTGTAGAGCTACACAACTTCACAGACCTGTAAGTCATCCCATAGATGTCTTGCAAAGTTTTCAGAGTTTCCACTCTTACCTTCAACCTGAACAAGATGCATTTCTATTATAAACACATTGAAAAATGAAACTGGGCATTTTTCCTCCTCCTCCAGTTTAGTGGGACAACCTACAAGCAACTTTTTCAAATTGCAGGGTAAAAATTTAACCATTGCCCAAAATAAAAGTTGGCTAATTTTCAGACACCAAAAATACACTCAAAATCCGCAGATGTGTTCCCAACATTTTAACCAGGAAAGTGGGTTCTAAACCTGGTTTGTAAATTAAATCTCTTTTGTCTAGGTTGCTAAATCATGACATCGATATATTAAATATTTATATTCCGAAGCCTAACTTGAGAAATAGGGGAACACATAGGAGAGAATCTAGGTTAAGTAATGCTTGCAAGTTGGAAAAACCTGTGGAAAATACCCAAGTGTGAAAGAGAAATAGCAGTGGGAGCAGAAATAGAGTGAACAGATCCTACCCACCGTAGTGCCTACTGGAAAAAAGAGTTCTCAACTATTTTCATTTTCCACACTTTAAAGCAAAAGAAAATAGAGGGAAAGAGTGCACGTTATTTTTTGAAACACTAGGAAAATTACTTGATTATTTTCATTTCCTGTTCACTGTTTTGCCCTGTTGGACTGCACAGAACATGCTACTTGATAACAGTAATGACAAAATCAGGAGGCAAAACAGAACGCGACCAGTTTCTGGAGATGATAAACTAAACACAGCTTTCAAAGAGGACCTTTCTTGCTCGCTCCTGAGATATATAGATGAGATATAAAATGAAAGGATATGTGTGGAAATGTGTACATCTAATAAACATGCTTATCTTCTAGTTACACAGGTAACCCGCATGACAACGTGGATGTAACACCACCAGCGTTAACCTTGCCATCACGCCCTGGCTTTGCTCTTAATTCAGCTTAATTTTACTTATATTTCACATTACAATTTCTTTCTGGATGGCAGAAGCTGGCAGTCAGTAGTGACATCTCCATTTGCCCAGAGGTTAAAACGTGAAACCAACTCCATGACGGGTTAAAGGAAGGAAGCGTGAAATCCGATGGACAGCCAGAGGTCACGCTCTCCTCTGCCGAAGCATCAAACCATCAAGCTCTTCACCAGACCCTGAGCTCGGGCACAGATGAGACATACACAGAGCAAAGTGAAGGCCAACTTATCCAATCGCTACGTGAGCCAGAAGGAAATAAAGTGAAGGAGTACTTTCCCTAGAAGACAGGACCACTGACAATTTTTTACTAGCTTAAAGAGAAAACTTAGCTTGACACAACCTCCTTACAAGCACATACCCTTCTCTGCTTGTGACATGCTGCTTAAGGCTGATGTAATGATGGCAAATTAAGGAGAAAGAAATAAATAACAGCAAATTACATAGAATTACAACTTCCCAGCACAACACAACTGGATATACAACAGCATAAACAACTATTATGATTTGCTACAAAAGGTGAGATTTGTAATTGCCAATGCCAACTCGGCAGCAATTTATGTATGCTAAATAAACCCTAAACATGCTTTTATTATGCATGGAATTTCACTATCATGTGTTTTAGATGTGAGTTAGGACTGTTTTTGACAAAACTTGAAGACAGCACAGAAGCCACAGTCTTAGGGAGCCTCACTTGAGCACCAAGCAAACCAAAGCAGCAACTCAAAGTGATTTTAACTATAGCAGATCACACACAGAGTGAGCCAGCAAGCATCTAGCCCCTGTGAATCACATCTATGTCTCGTGTTAGCTGACCAAGGGCAGACTGAAACAGGTGTCTTCAGCACTAAAAGCAACAGGGGAGTACATTTTCTGAAGAGTCCAAAGCTATAGGCATCCGAAATACGAAGCTTTCTGGTGTGAGCTGTGACAGCCTCTGTAAAGGGTAGAGAAAGCACTCGACCTGCTATGCAAATCAGTGTATTAGGTGAACATATTACAATGGCTGCCTTGTTTAATTCTGTTCTTTAATCATGATTTGTTAATGGAAAAAAAATGAAAGCTGGTAGTTTAAAACAGTTTAGTTCATCGACAAAATTGGGAACCATATCACTAAGATATGGCAAAATGATATGTATTAAATTAGTAGCATTAACATAATTACAATAGGAAATTCTGAAACGAGTGGAACAAAGCTATTAAAAAAAGGTTTCAGTGACTGTTAACACCAAGGAAGAAAACAAATTCCTTTTTTAGGCAGACCACTGGCACAACCTGTTAACCCTTGTGGCAGATGTTCCATGTATAAGCTTGTGAATGGTCACAAAGAACAAAACTGTTATAAAATAAGACATATTACAACATCAGTGCTGCAGCCAAGTTTAAGTGTAATTGCACTTTCCTCCATCTTAACCTTTTTCTGCTTACAGAAGAGATTTGGTGTTCTTTGTCAGTCAGCTTAGCCCACTAGCAGCCAGCTAAACGCTTCAGCAAGGAACCAGATCTGTTTGCCTACATTCACTGTCCAAACCCTAGGAAATCATACGAGGTTCCAAGGAGAAAATGTTGTATTAATCTGACTATTGCTTTCTGCTCACTCTAATCCAGGCTATATTTCACTGGTCTTTTGAAAACCTTAGTAAGGGAGGAAGCAATTTCGCTGTAACAGGACACTCTTGAACTTCAGTAATATAATTAGCTGGTAATTAGGATGCCTGATGGGTGTCATCGACAAAAACAATCGATCCACAAAATTACTTGTTGAATTTTCACAGAGCTGTCGCATTGCTGGGGCACAGCAGTGTATAGACACTCCAAATTCAAAAGCCCATTGATCCTGAAGGGGCAACAAGCTCCGTAGTCTACTGAAAAAAGAATGAGCTATTTCAGAAAACTGAGACAAACCTTCACCTGGCACGAAGGCCTGATGATCTATCATAAGGTTTGTCAAAACTAAGACAAAAATAAACCAAGAGATTTTACCAAAAAAGATAATGTGCAGGATACTCAGAGGTGAGACATAATGATATCAATATTAACACATTTTATAGTACTCACTATTTTTCGTTATCAGGTCCTCTTTACAATAAAAGGTGCTTTTTGAAATTTATATGCATTAAGCTTCCTTATTTTTCTTAAAAACGGTGAAAACAAACAGCAGTGCCACTGCCACACTATTTCTCCTAGAACAACCTCCCAAGGAGCTGCACTTGTCTTCGAGTTGTTCAGTTCAGGAAGCACCCCAAGTGGCCCCAGCTTCTAGAGAATGACAAAGAAAAAGGAGGCAAGGACCATTCCTCCTTCAAATACTAAGCCTGATGCCCTGACTTGATGACTTAGGTTACACCCTTGTGTAAAAAGGAGTATGGTGCTTCCTATAAGGCTGCACAACCTCGCAGTGCTGCCCGTAGGCATACACAGAACCGTGTCAGTTATGTACACTGACCCACAGGGACAGCAGATCATTTTTTAACTGTCACAACCCTTCCTAAGGGTGGATAAACAAAAATGCTACTCCGGTGACTTTGTATTTTTGATCCGATTCCCCAGCCATGATCTACAACACCACTCTGTCCTGGAGCCAAAGGAACTGAAGTGACAATGCTGGGATTGAAGTTTGTATAGCCTAACAGCTTCACTGTGCAGCTGCCTCAAAGTCCTCTGGAGTTCAGTAAGCAGCCTTTATAAATAGAGATTGGGGATCCCCTGCCCTGGAGAGCTTGCTTTTCATTGATTTTTTTTTTTTTTTTTTTTTTTTTTAAGGTTCTTGAAACAGAAATAACACAGGCAAGGAAAAAAAAAAGCTGCGTGGAGGCAAAATGGATGTACTTGTCCAAAGAGGAGTACACTGTAGCTCAGCACACAGCAGCTCACAGACTACGGGCCACAACCTCAGACAGGTTGTGCATCTGGTAACAGTGATGTTGCATAGCTCCAGCCCAGCTCTTTAAAGTCCTTACTCAACCAAACCTCTGGAAGGGATTTGCTCTTCCAGAGCATTTTCTACAGAAACACAACCTACGGCAGAAGTGAGGAGCCAGCCCAAAGAGGGCTGCAGAATGCAGGAATGGCAAGACAGTCATAACAAGTCAACCTTAAGGGTGAAAACTGAGCTTTGGAGAAGTAAATGGGCCTGATAATGCCTGTAACCATAGAACTGCAATGCAGAGTTTTGCACTTGCCCCAGCCTCTTACTTAAAACTTCTATAGAAACCAGTTCACGGAAAGGCTCCATAAGGTATCGAAATTGAAGTAGAAGTAAAAAGAGATACACACTGCTGTGGACATCTCCTATAACGGGGGGAAAAGCTGAATACACATCTTTTTCTGAAGAATCAGATGCCTAAACAATTAGTGAGCTATAAATACCTGAATAAAGTAATCACATGAAAAAATAGTAGTAATATAACTAGGTCAAATTTAGATTGCAAAATCCTTAATTTCAACATTTTCCATTAATTTCAGGATCACACGATTGCACTTATTTTATTTCAAGTGACAATAAAGGCCTCTCACCTTCCCTATGTTTTAACCATCTCTAGAAAAAGGCATGAAGAAACAAGATGATACTTTACACATACCATTCCTGACGGGTTTGCTATATGGCAGAGAATATTTTTTACTCATACGTTAAACCCTAGAATATTTTCACAGCCACGTTTGTGTATCAATACAGAGAAGAAAGACTTGCACACCTTTCTAGATTGTGATTGGACCAGCAATGGGGAACAGAGGAGGAAAAGTTGTGAATGAGGTTAACCTGAAAGAAAAGGTCTTTTGTACAACATGTACAATGGCCAGAGATGCAAATCTGAACACTACAGTCCAAAATCCATGTTTGGCAACTGAGGTGCTTCTGTTTTAACAGGACACTTCTCCTGCATAAATTGCCTGCTGAAGGTACTGGCAGACATACACTACGTATCTCCAGAAGCCATCCTTGGTAATAACCTCGTTTTGGAAAGATATTCAAACAGCTGAATATGGTGATATGGTCTTGAAAGACTCAGAAAAGCAGCTCCGATGTGTATGCTGTTGCTAGAGATTTTCTTGCATAACCTTACTGCTTAATTCAGGTCACTGGATGGATCTGCTTTAGACATATACCAGGGTCGTGTATTAGAGGAGGATAGGATCAGTTTGGATGTAATGAAGCAGAAAGAGAATGTACAATCTGATAGTGAGAATAGTTATGATTTGACTCAATGATATTAAAGATCGTTTGCAACCTAAATAATTTTATGATTATCCCACCAGCTAGTGTTCCAAAAAGAAGGGGTGGGAGGAGTGTTCAGTGGGGCACGACACCAACCAAGTTCATTTCAGTAACAGAAATGTGAGAGTTAAAAATTGTTGAATCAGTAGTTAATGAGAATTTTCTCCCTAAACCTGCATGCAGATTGAAGAAGCAGCTGTTTTACCAGTCATCCTTGGCAACAGAACATCATTGGTAGGTTAGCTATAAGTCAGTCTGGTAGCTTTGCTACCAGTCTAATGTCACTTAACACTTGTTATTGTAAGACCCTACTCTTGGTTGTTTATTTTTTTTAGCCAAACTTTAGCCATCTGGTCTGCTGTCTCTTCCCTCTGCTCTCCCTCCTGGGAGGCAAAAAGGCAGCTGGGGAAAAATCAGAAGGGAAAAACAGAGAAATACTGCTTTGACCCTTTTCTCCTCTACCAGTTGCTAGAAAATACAGCTACCAATACAGAAAACCTTGTGATTTCTGGAGCAAATTCCAGCACCTGAAGTAAAATTCAAATTTGTTGAAGTCAACATACTTTTGATGTCAGCAAATAACTGAGGAAACAACTGGCAAAAGAAGAGTTCCTGAAGAGAACCTCAACCTTCCCCTGCCATCCATTAGGACAGTACTGGCAGTGCCAAGAAGTCTACGACCCAGATTCACCTAAGACTTCTCAGAAGCGCTGCACTCAGCTTTAGATGAGACCCTGCAGAGTCTTCTTCACAGAGCTTTGCAAGCTGAACACAAAACTGCTGTAACAACACTTCAATGCCATACTTAATTAAGGAATATACAACACTGCATCTGCCCTTCATCACTCCTAGGATGTGCCTACGTCTTTCAGTGCTTCACTACTGCTCATCGATTGCCTGCAGGATGGTGAGAAGTCTGCTGTGACCCACGGTACATGCTGCACAGGTCCTTCTCACTCAGCATTTAATGCACATAGGGGCATGAAATAGCAGAAACTGAACTCCATAAACAGGTATCACTATTCAGCCTTTCCTTCTTTTACAGCATGTGTGGTCAAGAGGAGACATATACATACAAAAGCTGTGAAATATACCATAATAAAAGCTTAAGTCTACCATAATTCCAGGGTTTCCCAACCTTAGAGGGTTTAACTCTTAACCTTGACTGTTTCAAATATTTTCTGGATATGTCATTAGGCATTTCAAGTACATATACTTTCCTTATTTAGTCCCCCTTCCCCTAAAGTATAAGTTTCTCTAGTCAAAACTGAGTGCTTTGAAGCAGGGATTATCTTTTTCAAGTATCTGGAAAATACCTTGCATGCAAGTGTATAAAAGAAATCGTGCTAGAAATACTGCTGTGTTTCTACTTTTCTACTCCTCCTTTTTTTTGTGTTACAAGCAAAGACCTCCAGGAAGGTAAATGTTGTTTCCAGCCCTAGTCGTGTATGTGGTGTCATGCAATATGTTTGTCTCCTGCCCTAATTACCGTCCTCTATTTCAATCTCTTTCCCAAGCAGTTGTCCATCTGTTACAGAAGTATTTTACCTCTGCTCAACTGACCTGCCCTGTAGCAGTGAGCCTGTATTGAATTAACTCAACTGCATTTCAAGCCAGGTATCCGTTTACAGCAGCATTCAGGGCTTCTCACCCAGCCCTGTCACATCTATCCCAGTGACCCCATCATTTTTTCATAACACAAGGAGGAAATCCAAGTGCTTAATCTGGATATGATGGTGACCAAGACCACTCTAATATAGATACAGAAATATATATACACGCACACACACACTTACACATTCATCACCCTCAGAAGCAGACATTCTCTTAGGGGTTAAGTTGTGGGGAGCAGGAGGAGGAGGGGTTGGTTGGGGTTGGTTTTTTTGCCTTGAGTTAGCTTAGTAGCCTCGAGAGTATTTCTGTATCCTCATATTTCACCGCCAGTGCCAAATACCCTACTGTAATACCAGAGAAAGCCATCACCGAATATAACTGCCTTCACAGCTGCTCCTTTGGAAACCTGCAGGGTATGCAACGTGCCAGCATCCAGCAGCAACCCCTATCACAGCCTGCTCCAGATAAATCGCCCAGATTCAGAAATTCAAGACTCAGCTACCAAGCTGCAGTCTCTTCCTTCCCACTGTTCCAAAAGTTTGCCTACGTGTTGCCAAGTTGCCAATAAACAATGAGCACGTGCCACATGCAATGATCTGCTGTTTAAAAGCGATGCGATGAGGACATACCCAACACCAAACAGGCTTTGCAGGATCTCTTAAGGAGAATTGCTACTGCACAGGAATATCAAATCTGAAATTTGAGCCTAAGACCTTCATTGCTCTTCAACCATTGATCTCTACCCCAAGCGTGTTTATATTGATTTCATTCCACTCTGATATTCCACCTTGAAAGCTGCTTGCTGCTCTGAACCCAGGATCTACAGAGCAATAACCAAACTCAGCATAAGGGGTTTATGTCTGTACATG
This sequence comes from Actenoides lindsayi, assembly GCA_025331215.1. Lineage (NCBI taxonomy): Eukaryota > Metazoa > Chordata > Aves > Coraciiformes > Alcedinidae > Actenoides > Actenoides lindsayi. The sequence continues at coordinate 26,727 of WTSP01005646.1, read as the reverse complement.
ATAGAAATGACATACAGGCTTGTACCAGCTTCTCAGCTGACTTACAGGAGAATTAGTTTGCGCAGGCTGAAGACCTGATTCAGCACACACAGCTGTCCCCAAACTTGGGATGCCAAATGAGGTCAGCAGCAATTAAATCTAAGGCTGCATGTCCAGCAGAAATGCAATTTTATCCGAGATCTGCAGGGTGAACTTAGCAATTCATAAACACGACTGAAAACAAACAAAAAAAGTGGCTATTTCTATATTCATGTATAGTAAGTAGCTATATTCATGTATATGAAGTAGCAGCTTTACAGAGGAGATTATATGAGGCAGGATAACAGAGGACTGCTCTCACAGGATGCCCTTTCCAGTCTAAAATGCCTGCATAGAGACTATCAGAAGTAGTCCTCTGAAGTGATTTTTACTAGATGTGATGTACTTGGCTAGAGAACAGTGAAAAACATCACTGATTTCCCAGAGCACGTTCTTTATAGGACACAGCTTTGAAAACACACACGAGTTTTCAAATAAACATCCATAAACACCCTCGTGCATAAAATACTGAAGCTGCAGAGGATTCTTGTTCTTCCCGGGGAAAGCAAAAACTTACACCTCCTGAGCAGCTTTCTATTTCTGCTCTGTGTAGGGGATTTGCCAACTGGTTTGTGAGTTCCCCCAGCAAACTAATCTCTGCATAGGGGGTGTATCAGCCGCCCTTCCCTGCTCACTGGTAACTGCCCTCAACACCCTCCTGCTTTCCTGTGCTACTGGGGGACAGATTGACACATGCAAACAGACCATGCAGCTTTAGGATTTTCAACAGGTTTCAAATAGTTACTTGGTAATTGTCCATTTCCAAGTAATAAAACCGAAGTCATCAGCACAGAGCCTGCTGGTGAACAAGTACCAGTGACTGACGTGGGTAACTTAGAGAAAATGCAAAACAGAGAAGGGGAAAAAAAAAAAAAAGAAAGGCCTAGAAATGCATATTTGACAAATCAAGGGACTGATTTTTAGACAAGCTAAACTCCTGGAGATTCAAGAGAAATTAATGCAAGTGTTTCCAGCTGGAAACATGGGAAAAATCTGTTCAGAGCATAAATAACAGGAGAACAAAAAAGATCAGGAGATTTAAAATGTTAGATAAAGCAGGAGAAAGAAAAAAATTCTCTGAACGAAACCTCTTTACTGGATAACATAGTCCCAGTTTGCAGAGGTGATGCAGATTGCTTTTTCTTATCCTTCTTCACAAGTTTAGCATCTACTTGAAAAAAACACTAATTCTTTGAAAACAGGAAGCTCGTTATTTATGGTTAAAATTTGGAGAGCGTATAAAATCACTTTTAGCACTATCACACCTTTTCTTTAAAAATAACTCTTCTATTTTCAAAAAAGGAGAGATTTTCAGTGGTTTTCCTACTGCTCGTGTCAGGATTCATTAAGAAGGGCTGACTCATTTTGCAGTTTAAGCCAGTGAGATCCCGGATAATCAAACATTGCACTGGTGGCAACACTGCACGGAGTCAGACAACAAGCCTGCAAGCAAGGTCTTTATGTAGAGCAGAACTTCCTCAAAGGATGGTAGAGAAGACATGCCTCCTGTTTTCAGCTCTTCCATCACATACGGACTCTTCTTAGGAATCAAGTTTATCACCTTCAGGGTCTGATCAAAAAACTTGGCAGTGTCTGACTTCTTACTTAATCCAACGGTGACATCAACAAAACTTCCAGTAAGTAGGGTCCTACCTCATCACAAACACCTTTACAGGCCACACAAAACCTCTCCAGGTGGTGTGATAAAGCTCTTGACATATCCAGTCATCACTTCCAGTACCTCCAGTACAAGCTATTGCTGGATTGCATTTTGCTCATCATAGGTGCACAAGGCACGACGCTGGTGGTTGGGACACCACCCTGCCCCTTCTGCAAATCCTGATTATTCCAAGTCATCAACAGGCTAACAGAATTACTTAACCTCTCCAAACACAACAAGACTCCTCAGCAACTGCCTGCAGAAAATTCTGGCATTTAGGCCATGTGAAGGAAGAAGAGAAAATTATCCCTTTTCAATGCTGCATCTGCAGCACTTCAACAAGGAGGGGAAAGTGTAGTAACAGGGGACTGGTGTTATTTCTGGTAATGAGCTCATATAGCAAAGACCTGTTTTCTGTCAAATTATAGTCATTATTCCTACTGAATAACGTTAATTAAAATTTACTGGCCATGTTCAAGTAATTTTACCGAGAGGAAGAAAAATTATCTCAAATTTCAGTCAAACACACTGAAGTTTTTTCTTGCGTCTGTTACGGATCCGTGAAAACCCAGAGATGAAGAACAAGCAGAAAGAGGTATTAGTTACATTTTGATTAGAATGGAAAACAGATGTGTGGTGATTAATCACATTCAAGTTAAGGCAAGGCCACTCTGGCACAATGAACATAAGGGTGAGTTCTGGCTCCTTCAATACACCTGAACATGCAGCAGGTCACACCTTTGTTTTCGCATCAGAATATGTACTGAGACATCAGAATGCACCAAGACGAACTCAGATGTTCATTAATCCCTCAGAAAGTCCAGAGCTAAAAATTATGTTTCCATTTATCACAGGAATTATTTTTGAAGTACTACAAACCAAAGCAGAAAGCATCATTATAACACTAAAGAATTTGTGCACCCACATTCTCAATAATGGGTACATTGAGGCCTTCAAATTCCATACATACCAGAACTGGGGGAAAAAAGAAAAAAAAAAAAACTACAACAAGTTTGATTAAAGGCAAATAATTTTTGAAGTACTTTAAGAAAACATCATGCAGTGAAGACAGTCCAGCTTCCAGTGGAGGAATGGCCACATAGGTCATTCCGAAATCCTTTACAGGGATTTGCCATTCTTCACAGGGATTTCCACCCTGTAAAGAGACAACCTGGAGAAGAGGGCAGGAAGGGAACAGAGGGAAACAGCTACTTAGCCTTCAACAGAAGGCTGAAGATGAATGGGGAAATTCATTTTACAATACAGCTACAGGGTATCAAATTAAAGTTTCGAGTCCAAAATCACCAAAAAGAGCTGGTTCCTCACTTGAAGTTGAGCTGAATGAACTCATACCTGGGATATTTTCTAGATGCTAAAAGTTTGAAGGGCATTTGAAGAGCAGCTGGGCAGGGTCCTGGAAGGAGAAGCCACAGAGGGTGACCGACTGTAAAAAGACACCACTACGAACTCCCTGAAGCACAAACCTGCCAGAGAGTGGAAAATACTCTGGTGGAGTACTCACACTGTTCTTACACTCCTCAATTCAGCAACTGTTAGCAGCTGTAGAAGAAGGAACTGGGAGGATCTGGGAACCTGCCTAGATGGACCTTTGATCTGATCCAGCACAGCAGTTTTGTTCTGTAGAAAATTTGTGATCCACTTCACACTTACCCACTCTTTGTTCAAGGAAAGATCAAAATCTTTCAGGAGTTATCCACTGGGAATAACCTAAATATTTCTGGGAAATAATCCTCCACAAAATAAAGCAATCACCTTCATAGCTTCTTTTGATCACGCAAGGTAACATAAATGAGCTCCGCGTTTACTTGCACTGTACCTGTTGGCCAGATGTGCTTGCAAGTCTGTATTTCATTAAAGCACAATAGCAAGCCAACGCTCACACATCTTCCCTACAGAGAGCTGCCTCCTGAGGATGCTCAGAGTTATTTCCAACTGAATTATTACCCGTTTATTCTTCCAAATCTGCAAACTCATGCTGCAAGTGTTGGGTAGATCACATTCTTTCCACTCGATTGCTGGCGATTACGAAGCATTTTATTTTAGCTTCTTTTTTTAAGAAAAGATAGTAGGTTTTTATGTTTTTATTTCTCTCGTCACCACAGGTCTCTCCCACAGATCCTGGCAATAGACTCCCTGTTATGCCAGTCACCTGGCATGCCAGGCACACTGCATGTGCAATTCAGCTGCTGAAAGGAACAGCAGAACAGGTTTCAGAAGATAATCAGAGAAGGTACACTTAAAGAAAGGTGGCAATAAAATAAATAAATAAATAATTTTAAAAATCCAAGCCAGGAGTGGCTAGAACTGGAAAAGAAGTGGGTGTTCAAATAACCAACATTTATCTTGCATATGCCCAGAGGTGTTCATTCATTCCCTACAGCCATAAGCAGCACACCACAGCCTTCCCTCCTTTGCAGTTCAGAGATGACAAAGTACTGGGTGGTTGCCTAATTCAAGAGAACATGGGATGATAAACATATGACTGGGAAAACTGGGCAATTCACTACGAGCCCTTAATGGAAGTCTTCCACAACAAAATGGAAAAGAAACACCTGTCCTCAGGAGAACCCATTTTCCCCAAGAAATTTAATTTTCTTTGACCAACACTGTCAAGAAAGTGAGCCTGAGAAACTTGATCCTAATAGCATAACAAGGAAGAACTAAACCAGTCACTAACAGAGCATTCGAGGAATCAACAAAAGAACATGAACCGAACAAAACGAGTGTCAGGAACCATTTAAACCCCTGAAAGCCACAAGCAAACTGCCCATCTGATCAGCCTAGAACATACTCGGGTTTGGGGGTAAAAAACCACACACTGCCTTGTAACTTCAAAATACTCAAAGCCCAAATCCTATGAGGTGCTGCAAAATGACAAACACACATCTGTGAGCAAATGCTCCATCCACAACAACTACTTTTGGTCAGAAACTAGAGGCTGACAAAAGGAAAATTAAGTTTCCCTTCCCTAATTTCATGTTACTTAACCCCAAGGAATTAATGAAAAGAAAGGGCGGGTAGATAGGAATTTGGGCTCTTTGTCCAAACCATGCCCCTGTTTTTCTTTCTAGTGAAAGCAAACGATCCTTGGTAAGAATGACCAGGGCTGCAATACATTCTAATACCCTATCAACAAGATAAGAAAGAGAAAAGTGTAAAGCAACACTGTCACGCATGCACAAGCATGCGAAGAACAGTGGTACAAAACACCAAGAGATACGATGAGGTCACTGGGACGTAGCTTGTTCTTGGTAATGCTAGCTGCAATACTGTGTAATGAAAGCACAACTGGTAGGTGACAGTCACAACTTCACTACCTACCAAGAAGCCAGTGTTAAAGGAGTAACTCCTGACACGTGCCACAGCCACCTTCAATAAGATATCGCGTTTAAACGCCCAGGACGTGCAGCCATTCTGATCAAGAGAACCCTTGTTTTCTTGGCAGGGAGACGACAGCTACATTTGCAGCCCACAAAGGGTCTCTCCTCCTTTTCCTTGTTATTCTGAGGAAACATGGGAAAGGTCTTCTCAACTGGGAGTTTAATGCCAAAGTAGAGCTGGCCTGGCCCTCAAAGGGAAGGGTGGGCAAGAGCCAGCGTGCTCAGAGCCCAGGCTGCCTGCCCATCTGCCACCAGCCCAGCTCTCAACAGAGGCACCTCTGGAAACTGCTGGCTGTGGGGCAGCAGGCTCAGATGATCAGGCAATACAAAAAGGTAACAGCAGCAGTGGGAGAGATACAAAAAGAAAAGAACTCCTCCTCCTCCTCGGCGTCTGCAGCTCAGCCCGTAACATGCAGGCTCTGCAAGGCAGGAAGCAGCTCACTTCTTGTCAGAACATCATGCTGGGAACCAGAGTAAAACTGTAACTTTCCCCTCCTCCTGGGAAGGGATGTGAGTGCATGGATGATCTCCAGGAAACAGGCTGGTACAAATTATCAGAAAGCACTATCTCGTTTGAGTGCGAGACCATCGCTCTGCAAGGGGAGAATGGACAAGCTCTCAGCCCAAATTGTTTTATGGGAGATAAAAATAGACCTGGAAAGAGTCTTGAGCTCCAGTGACCAGCATTTCTGCCTCAGTCCTAGCAAAGAGGACAACCACAGAGCAGACACCCTCTCCATTTGCTTCTGCCCATGCGATGGGCCTTAGGGTCAACGGAGGGAACTCTCAGCCTGAATCCCTGGTTCTTATTTGCTCTTATCAAAATTCAGTCCAGGATAACTCCGCAGAAGTTACACCACTAAGTAAATTTATATATACGAATTACATATGAGATCCTGAGAGAAACTAAGAAAAAATGAAATCACTGCAAATCACTATTTTCAGAGCTTTGCAAAGAACCCGATTTCACTAAAAGCTGCTGTCATCCAAGAGTGACTGTCAGGACTCTGAGGACAGAAACCAGAAAGGGACAATGGAGAGTTTGTATACCTCTCAGCCAGGCAGTTCCTCTCCTTCATCTGTTCCCTTTAGGGTCAACAGAACAAGAGCGGTTCAGGGCAGGAAAATAGTTGAGATGCTCTGAAGTGCTCTCTAAACAGCCTCTGCTCACCGGTGACAGGGGGAGATGAGTGGCTAGAAAGCCACCAGGCTGGATGCCTGGCCTGACTGGGAGACTGACAAGAAGAGGACTCCTGACAGTGATACAGGAGAAAAAAAAAAGCCAGGAAGCCTCCTGATGTGTTTGTGATGCAGTTCCAGGGATCCGCTCGTGCACGCTCCTCTGAGCAGAGCAGGCAGAAAGGCAAGGACATCTGGCTGACATCTCACTGGCATCATCACCATCCTCCCCTGCTCGGAATGGCTCATCCAGCCCCCACACCCTGCAGAATAAGCTCTACTGCTAAAAGGGCTGAGGAAAACCCCAGCCCTCAGGCACGGGTGAGATCAGTCCCAGGCCTCCTCCCGTGCCCAACCTGCCGAGAAGCTTTCCACACTCTCAGCTGTCCCTGTGCAGCACAGACACTCAGTAAGCAAACCTCTCCAGTGGCATCTGATGCTGAACAGGCTTTGAAATGGCCAGTGAACCTAAATTTAGGATTAATGAAGAAGCAACACATCCAACATTTATATTTCCCTCCTCAGCACAGCAACAAGTTAACTTCATGTGCCAGTTTTAGACATTCTGAAGTTATAACTGGCCCTTAAAGCTGAAACATAACCTTAGTCAACAGCCAATGAGAGAAAAAAAACCCAGAAACCATTTTTAATTTATTTTTTTTAAAGGACACAGTTTACCAACACACTCCTCTCCGTGTCTTAGTAGTAAGACCAGAGCTAAATATTTAATGTCTGAAAGGTTAAAAGAAACCTGATACATAAACTTCATACATACCAGACTCATCTCAAACTGCTAAATATGAATCACCGTGGCTTATGACATCCACTGACAATAGCATGCTGCTCAGTCACAGGAACTTCTGCTGTGGTTTTATATTAGGAGGTTGTAACCTGATCTCTTCGGAGCCTAAATTTTTATGTGCCTTGTTCAACAGGGAAAAATGAGACTTAAAGGAGCTGTTATTAAAATATAGATGCTATATATAGAATCATAGAACTGTCAGGGTTGGAAAGGACCTTAAAGCTCATCCAGTTCCAACCCCTCTGCCACGGGCAGGGACACCTCCCACTAGAGCAGGTTGCTCAGAGCCCCATCCAGCCTGGGCTTAAACACTTCCAAGGATGGGG
>WTSP01005646.1:7352-18111 GCA_025331215.1 Actenoides lindsayi | reverse complement strand
CATAGCAGAGGTGCTCCAGCCCTCTGAGCATCCTCGTGGCCCTTCTCTGGACACGTTCCAGCACATCCATAGCCTTCCTGTAACAGGGGCTCCAGAACTGGACACAGTACTCCAGGTGAGGTCTCATGAGAGTGGAGTAGAAGAGGAGAATCACCTCCCTCAACCTGCTGCTACATGATCACCACCAACTCCAAAAAAACCCCAAACAAAAACCCAACAAAAATACCAAAACAACAAACAATCCAAAATCCCAAGAAAAACACATTAAAGTGCAGCTCATGATTAAAAGCAACCCTTGAAGATGTCAAAAGCTATGAAATAAAGTATGTAATATTTAATAATGTTGACAATATTACCAATTAAATACTCAAAAAATCCCGTATCTCTCTCCCTTTTCCAGATGTTTTTCACCATGCTCATATAAGCAAGAAAACCAAAAAGGTAATGCCAATGGATAGTGGGATTCCTCCCCCAGCGGTGACCACACCTGACCGTGGCATGTTCTGAGCCCGAGATAAGCATTTTATCTCAATGCTTCCGAAGGTACTGTCACAATATTTCACATTAGGGTACAAATGCTCTTCTTGAGACTTGCTAGATTTGGTTGATACCTTACTTAAAAGCCTTACAGAAGACAACATATGTTACATGAGGGAACTGTGCCACCTATTTAAATAAAGATCCTCAGTGTGAGGGGTATTTCTGTCAATAAATAAATAGAGAGTTGCACCCCATTTACAAATTAAATTATCTTCGTTTCTATGAGGGGGGGAAAAAAGCAGCTGGAAAAAGATGAAAAGGATATAAATGAGAGGGGAATAGGATAGCAGAAGGGAAGGAAAGAACAGTACATATTATTTGAATGTCACAATGAAAACTCGACGACAGAGAGAAATTATTTCTTGACCACTGAATTATAAGAGTGCATTAAACATTATGAGTCACAGTGAAAAGTGTTTATAATCCAGACGAAAAATCAGCCCAATGCTATTGTGACACCACATATACTTTAGATCACCTTCCACTGTGAGATCTTGAGATGGCAGCGAAACTTAATTCTCCTTTTAGTATATATAAGGACTTAACACAGCCCTAGTCTGCAAAGATGACACCCATATACTTGGCCTCGAAGTGAGCTCACAAAAAGTTAGAGTGGCAGCCATTTGAAGCATTGCTGATCACCAGTTTTATATATATATATATAAGCATATTTTGCTTACCATTTTTAAAGATAAGCAGTCCAAAGTGGACTGATAATATTCAAATACACAGCTCCTGGCCTTGTGTTTCAATGACATGCATATATTCTTGCCTTTAATACAAAATAAATCATCATAAGGCACACTGCAGTATGCACCTGGCTGGGGCACATGGGAGTCAAGTAATAGATCAAAACTTCATCAGAGAGCAGAAATCAGACATGCAATGAATGAAATAAAGACACTAGACAGGAGAGAACACAGGGATGAAACGTTGCTCTACTTAATTCACAGCAACTGACTGGGGGGTGGGAAAATCAGCCCATTCTGTAGACACAAAGGATTGGGGGTTTTGGTGTTTTGGGCTTTGTTTTGTTTTGAGGTTTTTTAGTTTTGAGGGGATTTTGGCTGGTTGTGGGGTTTTTTTTACAGCTTTTGTTTGACAGTACTAAATAGTGCAATACAAATTTAGCCTTCTGCTAAAATACTGCATCTTTTGCACAGCTTCCACTCAAAGGCATTACAAATAACGGATTCATTCTGTAGAGGTTTTCTTTCCATAGTAGCACGATTCCTTGCTTTGTGAACTAATGCCACTTCCACTCTTTTATTACTCTAGAAGTACGTTATAGAAAAATAAACATCACTAATGCAGTCCTTTCTCTAGCCAAAAATTCAAGTGAGAGCCACAACTTGCACTGCAGCCACTTCCAGGATCGTTATGCAGCTCCTTAAACTTCAACAAATCCAGAGCTAAAACCTACAGCTGAGCAAGAACGTCACATTTCTACACACAAAATAGACAAAACCTATATATTTCATGTTAATGCAGCCTTCAGCATATATACTTAGAGATTGTCAGTAAGGCAAAGTAAATTTTGTCCATGCTTCTTAGAACATTTCAGGGAGATAGGAACTGTATTTGATCCCACTTGAGCCACATCAGCATCCCTCTGCCTTCCTTACAAAGAGCATTAAATCAGTGGCAGGGCTGAGAACAACATCCCCAAAACCACCAATGTTTCTTATTCCAAACTCACAGCTTTTAAGTAGTGGCTCCTAATTTCTCTTCCATAGTTTAGGTGCTTAATTTTCTTTTACTTTAACAAGTTTAGCAAGGCAAAAATGTTAAGCCAGGCCTGAGTGGTGCCTGGTTTCAAGGTAACTAATCTGAACCCAATTCATTTGTTGGGTTTGTATCTTCTGTACAGAACAGGTTTAGATGGAGGCAGGAACCAAATCATTCTGTTCTTTTTCAAGTGTAACAAATTTATTTGAATATATGTAATATAAAGCTAACATTTTTCCATAGTTAAGGGCTTGAACATGATGTGTGTCAGTCTATAGCAAAACGAATCCAACTGTCTGAACACAGATCACAAGAGTAAGAATCAAGAAAAACCAAGAAAAACAAAAATTCAGCAGTTACCCCAATTCAAAACCATCTCACTCAATTTCTGCAGGGCTTCCCAGAGCAAGTCAAGCCAGAGGAGCTTTCACATTTTAACACAAAGCTTCCCAAGACGAGAAAAGCATCCCACTAGGACGCTCCACAGCAGTCCTTTCAGACCTGGAACAAGACCTGTTAAAGCTGGAATCTACTGCTTCAAAGCACCAACCCACTGCTAACAGAGGCTTTATCTGCTCTACGGCTTCTTGGCGGTTCTTGCTGCAAAGCCTACTTGAAGGATTAGAACCGAAATGAAATACTCAGAGACAAATCTTGTAAGTGGCCTTGCTTTGTCTCAAACGCTTGCTGAAATCCCAGGGGACTGGTCCAGAGGTTTCTCAGGGAGATCACGGAAGGCAAATCACAGGTTCTGGGGAAGTACCATGGTTCATCCCCACAAAGGAGTCTGGCTGAGAGCATGCATGAGGCGTACAACAAAAGTCTAACATTTCAGCTTAAACAAGTGTACATTTTTAGACCCAAACCACAAGTTATTTCTACAGCTAGATTTTCACAAAGCGATCTGAGCTGGGGACCAGGGGATTTTACTTAGAGCATCTGTGTTCCACATTCTCAGGAAAGAAAAAACTTAAATAATCCTGAGAAGCTGAAAAAGGTATTTCTATCACAGCCTTTGCAGCTATTCCATGCTTCACTCAAACTGAAAGAGAGCTGAACCAGATACCTCCAATCACATCTGGAAACAGGCCCTGGTGCTGTGTGCAGTGTCTTCACTAGAACTCAAATTATTCTTTTTTTTAAAAAAAAAGAAAAAGCTAAAAATAAATAAATAAATCCCCCCAAGCTCTGACATTCCTTCTCACGTTTCTTCAATTTGTGTGATGTCAGTTGACATCTAATAAACATGTTGTTTATTATCTTTATTTAAGCCAGAACTTCACCAAGTTACAGCAAGAGTTGTAGGAAGCGTATCACGATTACAAATCTGTAACCCTTGCAGGATCCCTGTGCAGCACTATTCAAGCCATTAATCACTGTCTTCACTGTCCCAATTATGCTAAGAAGATATTCAATAAAGCAATTCCAACTCACCTCTGTCTCTCCTGTTCCCATCAGCGCAAAGGAGGCAAAACCACAGCGCTTCCGACAGAGTCTCAAGGCACCTCTTTTGTTCCTTTTAAATTAAATCTGAATCGGTTGCACGTTTTGCCGAACTGCTAATGCTCTCCACATGTTCCCCCTCTCCAACTGAAAATGGTTTCCATTAGGAATGCCTAACGCTGAGCAGAAAACTGTAAAATGCCCTTGAAATAATCCAAAGTAACTCTTTTTCTTAAGGCTTTCACTGGAACGTATCAATCGCTACTTGCCCAAACGAAGCACTCACAATGCCACAATTAACCTTCCTTTAAGAAAGCTTTCTAATTAGACTTTCTCTTAGTGTATTCAGAAACTCGCTTGCCAAAAGAAAGCTGTTTATTTTAAAGTCAATCAGCTAGTCCCTTAAAAATAAATTAAAAAAAAAAACCCTGAAAGGTTTAACGTATGAACTAGAGAAGCTTCATAGTGTCCACGACTATGAGAACTCTACTCTGGCACCGAGCACACTGCAAACACACACATGCCAGACAGATGTGGTACAATAACAATATTTGGGGGGAGAAGCATCTCAAGTAAGACAGTACCAACAGCATCAGCTGTAGGCACAAGCTTAACTCTACCCGTGGAGAATGAGACACAACGTGGTTTCACATTTCCTTAACCAGAACACCACTGGCTTTTCTACATGTCCGTACTATACTCGTAAGAGAGCAAACCACATTTATTTTTCCCCCACCTCTGTCCATATATCAGCTTCTCTGCAACAATGTGCCAAATACAGTTCCAGACTCAAGACAAGACTTTGTGGAAGCACCGTGGTTCCACCGGGGCAGAACTCATATCTCAAGCACCTGAAGGGACAGGTCCTATAAGAAGGTTCAATAGATGCATAAACAGTTGCAGAATCTGATCATACCTGCTGTAATACATGCAACAAGTCCATGTAATGGATACCAGAAGGGAAAACTGTACATGGAAAAAAAGGACTAGCTGCATACTTCCGTCATTACAGGAGAAATAAAACCAGCTGGCTTCTACTAGCCTCCCAGTTACAACTAGCTCACAGCTTCCCTCAGCTATCCCAGAACAAAAGGGGCTCAAGCAGATATTTCTGGCTACATTTCACAAAAGATACCAGGAGCAAGAAGATGTCAAAAAGACAACGCAGAAATTCTGGGTTACCGGTGCTCGGTGCCAACGCTGCTGGTTAAAGCAGATGCCCTAACCAGGAGCTAGAAACAGCTGCCATGTGGCAGGGCAGCTATGGTGTCATGGACCTGGGAATAATCCACTGCTGAGCACCCAAGGAATGGTGGGGAAGGGAAGGGAAGGGACGCTGGAGAGCGCTTCAGCCCCCTGCTCTCATCAATCTGCAGCTGCCCGTGTGCCAAGGCCAATAGCACGGGACTGTAAAATGGTGAACACAACTAATAGCAAAGCTGTATGCTATGTTCTGCATGACTCTTGCAGTGGTATATTTGCACGCTGCTTAGGGACCTGGCTGAGTCAAGGTATGAAACGTAATACACACAAATAGCTATGCAAATTGTATTTCATCTGAAGACACGTAAAGGAAGACTTTGCATAAATACAGGAAGGTCTAACCAGACAAAAACGCACCATTGTAATGCAAAAAACATTTGAAATAACCAGTTGAGGGTGGAGGGGGTAAGCTGCATGTGTTTTGGTTTGGTTTGTTAAAAAATTAAACTGATGCACAAGAGAAATAAAATTTATATCTTGCTACACTTGCTGACCTTCCAAGTTACGGTACTCTGAGCAATCCCAGGTCAATAAATGTATTCAGAATTACGTCAACCTCTGTTATTTGCATTCTTATTGTATTAACACCTGAAGCTTACATCAAGCTTCTTGTGGCATAAGCATTTTAAGTCATCGTCGTGGGTCGCAGTCCAAACCTTGTTCTCAGTATTGAGAGGAACACTCTTGTTTCCTCCCTCTCCCCTCCCATCCCAGCCAGGCATAAGCATTTGACAAGTAGACATGGAACTCTCTTGGGATAGATACTGCATCCAGATACGTAACAGTCAATAGTGCTTTTTCTTTCAGAGACCACCTCAGATTGTGGGAGAAAAAGACCAAGAAGCAACAAACAGACAAAGGTACCAGCAGCTGCAAACAGAGCTGTCCAAGCAAGGATATAATAAATAAACTGAGTCACTCTCCAGGAAAAGAGAAGCTTTTAAATATCTTTACTATTTCACTGTAAGAGAGCTGCTCTGACTGAAATCTTCCATTTAGTTCCAAGGGCTAAAGTTTTGGGTACTGATGGTGTTTGTCCTGTAAAGCTGCAACCTCATTTACATTGGCCTTTACATCAAGACTTCAGCTGAGCACTGTAATTGTTCAATAAATACAAATTACAAGTCTGTTAAGACAACTAAATACAAATAAGGAAAGTCAAACGGGTGCCAAAACAACCAGAAAGCCTTCCCCAAGGGGTATTAACTCACAATGAATCTAAATGGAATAAAAGATCAATTCTGGCAGATAGTGTCAATTATGTTTTTTTCCATCACGTGATTTTGGGATTGATCTTCTGCCACTAACGTCTTTTAACACCAACAAGTACAAAAGTACATCTACAATTTTCAGTTAGTTACGTTCTAAGAACAAAACTGGTTTCAACAATAGTCTTTTGATGTAAAAAAATGCAAATACTGCAGCTTGTAATAAAACTACTTACACTATATTTTTGACATTACCTTTTAATTAGTCCTGACAATTTCATCATGATCAAGATAAAATGGGAAAATAGTGATATATAAGAGAAACTTTTTTCCCTCCATGCTGAAAGTCCTTAGTGTGACCATAAGTACCCAAATTGAGAGGGAAAAAAATAAAAAGAGAGTTTAAAATTAAATCAAAGTGAGATGCTTAAGAGAGAATGATATGCAATAGGGCAGAAAATATCACTAACAACTTCCACACTCAAGTTACTAAGCTGTATTCCTTCCTTGACCTGCTTAAAAGAAAACAACAACAAAGCAAGAAAAAAACAACAAGGAAAAACAAGAAAAAAGGGGGGGAAAAAAAGAAAATTAAAAGAAAAAAAGAAAAAAAAAAAAAAGAAAAACTAAGAAAAAAGGGGAAAAAAAGAAAAAAAAAGGAGACAACCACTACCCCACTAGATTGAAGACTTGCTAAAGCTTCCCAAGACTCATAAAATATTGGCCTTTAGTCAGTACATCCTCTGACACTACAGCCCAATGAATTCTCCAGAGATATGAAGTCACTAATGATGGAAAACTTATCTGGACATCTCAACATAAACACTTGTGTATTTCCCACAATTTAACAGTACAACATGTTAGGGAGGGGGAAAGGGAGGGGAAAGAAAAAAAAAAAGATAAAGAAAAAGTGGTTAATCTTCCAAATGGGAGAGTTTCTGACAGGAAAGCCATTTCTTCACACCTCTCAGCTCTTCAAGCAAAGTAAAACCATGAACACAAGGATGACAGGAGGCTTGGCAGCAAAGGCACAGCAGAATAAAGCACAGCATCTCAGAGACCTGTCCTAGCTACCTACTGGGGAGCTTGCAGAGTCAGTAACATTGCTAACCACTGTGCTTGCCAAGCATATTGTGAAGACAAAATAGCCAAAGCAAGATAGTTTTATTCCACTTAACACCATCTCAGAGTGCTGTAGCTTCCAGCTCTACTCCGAATATGTAATAAGTCTTTTAACCTCTAAACCTAATGCTTGTATTTCAAAAAAAAAAAGATGTTAACAGGCAACTAATGTGAAAATACCAATGGAAAATGAAGAAAAGAACCCACCGTGCCAGCAAAAAAACACTTATATTCTGTGACAAGTTTAACTGCCAGAAAGAGGTCACCAAACAGGGCCAGTCCTAAGAACTGCAGAGTGCCTGTGACTCTTTCAAACTATCCTATACTACTACATGAGACACATTGGATATGTAGAAATGAAAAAGAAGAGGGAAGAAACAACATAACATCAAGCTGTGGACTGAAACAAAAATTTACCCTAAAAAGCTAAACTTCAGCGGGGGGGGTGGTTGGAAATTAGAACCAGACCTTGCATTTGGCTTTTCTGCCTGTAAGAAACCAAGCCAAAATTCCGTTTCCAAACACACCTCTGCTCTAGGAGTTTGCAATCTGGACTGAAGCTTTGCAGCCTGACTTCCTCTGTACTCACCACTGAATGCATCACCACTGCCAGAGAGGAACAGCACCTTACAAAGGAACACATTTTCATAGAGGAGCAATTAAAACAGGCGTGCAGTAATACGCCTAATTGCCCACGGTGAGCTTCACTGCAAACAGGTAACAGCAAAGCAACCACACACGGAAGCCCAGAACCTGGCACGCTCCAATTCCTCGATGGCTACACTCCGGACAACAATTCTTTACATGAAAATTGTTTTTGTAAAACCTCAACCCAGGAAACATACGAAATCTTGTCTCACTGCACTGGTCTGTTTGGCCAGCTATATTCCCAGACCTAACAAGAACAAGCTTCTCCAAGCTGTTCTTAATTCCATTCACATTTATACAGCCAGCCTAGTCTTTGCAGCATCTCTGTTTCTCCTCTAATGCGTAACACGTAGGCTTGGTCTACTGTGCTTCCTCAAGTCAATGGTAGTAGAGAAGGAACTGTTCCTGCACAAGGCAGCCTAGAGATGGCTTTCAATGGGAGCTATTTGAGGAATTCCGTAGGTTGCTTATGCCTACTTCCAATTCTCAGAAAGGACATTTCATAACACATCCTGGGGGCAGGGGAAAGAACTTCAGTTGTATTTAAAGCCCGAGTCCTCCAACAGTAGTAGCACTGTGGAAAAAAGACAAAACAGTTCCTTTCTTCTCTTCCTTTTAAGGAAAATAGCTATATATCAATGCTGCAGCTATGATTTCCTAAAGCAAGACCAACAACAAGCTAAATGTACTAGGGTGCTGAATCCACTGTGGAAAAGTTGAAAAAAAAGCCAGGCAACTGTGGCACACATCTATAGCAATACATACTTTTTTTTAAAACAGCCACTCATAGGAACCATCAGAACATCACCAGAACATGAGCGTTAGGTTTGCCACTTACATTACACTCAGTGAAACACTCTGCTCTGTAGACCACTGGAGAACATGTCAATGCCTTCACAGCCCATCAACCTCCATTCATGCAAACCCAAAGCTCTTACGACATGGACATTACGACTTCGATTAGACTTTTCCTTACGACAACATTGTTTCAACCAGGGTTCTAAGACACCAGCACTGTGATCATGACAACCACGCGGCCAAGATCCGTACGCTGTGAAGTCACAAACGTTACGTGCTATTAAAGGCAGGAGACAGCTGTCAGGAAATAGTTCTTCAGGTTCCCTTCCCAATTCAGAGCACAGTCTTCTTCAGGCACACACAAAGGCTGTGGCAAGACAGATAACCCAAGGTTCTCTAGAGCACCCCCAACCATCACGCTTCACTATCAAATGCTATACTTCCCTAGGCTGTTTAACATACTCGAAGGGTAACGTAAGTAATACAACCTAATTTTAGTGTGCAACAAACAGAACAAATAATTTATGGACCATTATCCTCAACTTGAACACAAGTGTGATTTATACTCCCCAGATTTGTTTCTCAGAGATCAGTTTTGTTTATTTGTTCTCTTGCAGGCATGTGGAACTTCACTTACCAATGCAGGCATGGACTCTCACCGACAGCTGGGTCCTCAGAATAATACTGTGCTTCTTGCCCCTCCTAAAAAAGAAGGGAGAATAAAGATGTATAAGCACATAGGGAGCAGGTAGATGAGTTAGGAAAGATGCAGTGAAGTTGAGCCTAGGGAAAAAAAAAAAGGGTGGTAGCTGAGGGAAGGTATTACAAGTCATGTCTTTATTTCTCATCATCCAACTCTATTTTAATCGGCAATAAATTACTTTTCCACCACTCAAGGCTGCTGTACCTGCAACAATCATTGGTAAATGATCTCCCCATCCTTATCTCAATCAGTTTTTTCAACAGAAGGGAGGGAAATAAGATGAAAACAGAGTGAGAAAGTGGCTGGTTGGGCAGCTGGCCAAGATCACCCCACCACAATGACTCTAGAAATCCACGTTAGAGAAGTACCAAGTGTTGACTACACATTTTAATTTTCACAGAAATACTTTCAAGCTAGATACAGTTAATCATTAAAGGAAAACGAGAGGTGAAACAAGAGGCTGCTTACACTTCTACAAATCTTCCATGTACCCTAACCTGTCTTTAAAACACAAAGATAGATGTGTTTTTCATGCAAAGATGCAAAAGCTCTCAGTTCCATCCTGGTCTTAAAGGCAGTGACTCTATCTTAATTAGCTGATAGATTGCTCATTTGGTTTTTGAGAGAAATTAGCACTATCTGCATTTCTCCACTCTGGACAAGAACACTGTTCTTGATTTCTAAGTGCTACACCTGCAAAGAGGGAACAGGACACGGGCAACACCTTGCCCCTGAGCCCATACCTGCTCACCTGATGGAATGCAGGAGGGGGAAAAAAAAGCCAAATGTCTTTTCCACTTGTACAGCAGCATTTTTTCTCTGAAACTAAAGATGCATTTCCTGGACAAGCGGCTCTAGGTGGCCCTGCCTGAGTGGGGTGAATCAGATGACTTCCAGAGGTCCCTTTCAACCTCAGCCATTCTGTGATTCTGTAAATTTATCGTGGGAAAACATTCAAAGAGCAAAACTGTTTTTAGAACCCACTCGGATGCGGCTTAGTTTGTCTCATGTGAACCTAGACCCACTTCTGTGTGCAAGTCAGAGACAAATTCAAACCCAGCACAACCTTCCTCGGTTATACATTTAAAGGCTGCTGAGAGATTTCAGGGCCAAATCCTTTGCAGAGATGCTCAGCAGAGTTTTCCTCTGGCTGCAACTTAATTAGAATAAACCCACTACTCTTCAGATAACAACAGAAGTTCTTTCCTCATCTGTTTCCCTGCCTACAGTTCTTTTGGGGAATAGAAAAAAAAGTGTCACTACTTTAAAAATAATAATAATAATAATAATAATAATAAATAGTATG